>JAHZNB010001577.1:0-19700 GCA_027744295.1 Callyntrura guangdongensis
TAAACTATACATTTTACAAGTACTTTTTGACATCACTACCATTGCACATTGCATTGTATACTGATACTACATACAGACAGGCTTTATAGGTGTTATACATTTAATTTCCTAACAGGGGCTGGGGTCATTGTATGCGTTAAACTATCGTACCGTCCACAAAATTATTTACGTTTTATGGTCTATTTATACTTTTGCAATTGTTTCTACATTCGGGGGGTCCCACTACTAATCTAACAAGACACAGAAACTGACAACATTTTCATGACAAATGGAACATTGCTACTGCTACTGAAACAGGTGACTTGCATTTCTCATCATTCATCGAGCGAGCATCTCTAAATGGGAAAGAGGATTTTGTCAACGTGCTCTTATTTGTAAATGTTTATATAAATGGGAAACAGGTCGCAAATTTGTACCGATTTACTCCGTTTAAATAAATTTCTGTTCACGACTTTTATGTCAGCAAAAGTACAAAATATAGGAAGAGGGAAAGTTTTATACATTTTATATATTTTTTGCAACCTACTTTTTTACATGTTGACCTTAAATCTCATTTCATTTAGTGAAAACAAAAAAAAATGTTGCGGGAAAATGGAAAATAGAAGGCTTTTTTGCCTCTTCACTTTATTTCTTTTACTTAAATCGTTCACTTTAAAAACTCTGGTAGCGATAGATAAGAGAAAAAAGAAGAGGACTTTTTGTAAAAAAAACTTGCGTTGTTGTTTAACCAAGAAGAAGTGCATTTCGTTGTATAATGTACGATGTAATTTTTTTGTCATGTTGCGTCGCCAACAGAAAGAATGGAGGAATTGTAGGGTCAAAGCTTGTAAAGAAAAAAAAAGGTTTGGTTCCCTGCAACTGTTTTATAAAAAAATAGAGAAAGTTCTACCTTTCACATTGAATGCGACCAAAAATGTGACATAGCTTTTTTCTAACCTCTTTATCAAGAAAAAAAAGATTTGGTTCCCTGCAACTGTTTTATAAAAAAATAGAGAAAGTTCTACCTTTCACATTGAATGCGACCAAAAATGTGACATAGCTTTTTTCTAACCTCTTTATCTATACTCTCAAAAAACGAAAAAAAAGTTCAAAGAAAGGATAAAACCTATAAGGACTTCTCCTTTTTTGCAAGGGAGAAAGGAATAAAGAAAATGAGAACGGTGAACTGAACACCATTATAGCAAGTAGTCAGAGTGTCTTTTACAAGAGAAAATCCAGTTGAAACTTGTTCTCTTGTTTTATAGTTTTCCTTCCTTCCTGATAGTCGTAACTTTGTTTGCGTTTCGATATGGATTATATACTGAACAAGTGGGTATGTACTTTGCCTTTTTATTAACGTTCACAAAGCAAAAGAATTCAACAATAGATTCCCTCTTTGGCCATATACATTATAATCTTATTACAGATGTTAAGACTTGCAAGATGTGTATGAGTATACTTTTTTATGGTAGCACATATTTCTTTTCTGGAGTCGAGTGATACAAACGGAAGTGATAGCAAAAAATTAAACTTATGTGTCAGTTGATTCAGCTTCAAAAGTACAACAATCCCATAAGGAAATGACCCGTTGTGGAATAAGCAAGGGAAACGTAAAGTATACATACCTATACACATGTCCCTACCTTTAGAAAAGAGAAAATAACAACGACGATGACATTCCCTCCATTTTCATGCATGTATAGACTCTCACACTTTCTTTGTTTTACTGACAAAACTTTTCAAAAAGAAGGGAAAAGACATTTGAAAAACTTTTCTTTTTTTGTGGCTATATCCTATTCACAGATTGTGTGTGCTCAATGTATGCTGTAAATTGTTTAAAATCTCTATTTGAGTACAATACGCTTAACGGGCAACGTAAATCCCTGCGAGTTCCGTATGACTTGTTCAAGTCTATTAAAATTGTACAATTTACGGGGAATATGCTAGACTGTCACTACGACTGTAACAAAGGATAACGTGTGAGCGTGTGAACTTGGTCATTGTAAAGTTGAATCTCTAGCGTCGCATTCAAATACCTACACGTACGTAGAACGAAATAATAGTATGCACGTTTAATCTAACTGACTAAAGCTTTCTTACCGCTGCTGAGTTTTAAGTGTGTATGTGCTTGTCTATTTACTGTATATTCGGGAATTCACAAAAAAACTACAATGAAAACTTAAAGAGTAGCACACATACATTCGTTTTGGCAGCGGCAACTTTTTTCCCTTGTTCGCACAGTCAACATTATTACCCACTGGAAATTTACATTTCACTTTCTTTTATGGCATTTTAGGATTAGACAAGAGAGATCTCATTCGTCATCTCTACGAGTCGTCGTGCTACCGGCAGAAATGATTTGGTACGACACCCACGTACGTATCTATCTAATAAGATGTAGCGTAACCACTTACTCCCTGGAATAGAAATAGAGAGAAAGCAGTCGCAACGAACGAAATAACTACCTATCCTATTATGCTGTATTCATAAATTTATTATTCTGCTTTTTTCCATTTTGTTGCAAAAAATATACATACTAATGGATGCTTTCAGAAAGCGTACAATTTTACGTCTTTATCATCATTATGATGGTGTAATCATGTGGTGCAATGGGTGCAAAATATATAAGATGCATAATGGAACGAGTAGGAGAAAAGCTTTAGAGAGGAACATAAAGGGGAAAAAATGAGAAATTGAGTTTCGTCACGCTTTTTAGACTCGAGTAGTATGGCAGTACATTAGATATACGTTATTATTATAATCGATTTAGAATGCACACGAAATTAGCTACTAGATATATATAACTATAACTAACTACATTACCGTCATGCATGCTCACAGGTTTTTTATATGATTGATTGAGAGACTTTTGCTGATTGCTTCTACAGCAGAGAAAGAGACAGACAGACACAAAATACACAGCTTTGTATATAGCTACTTTGCTTTGGGAAAAGCATTGTTATCTTTCACATTCTAAAAGCATATTTGTTTTACTATTGTTTTACTTATCTTTGGTCGTTTTTTCTTAATTGAGAAGGCGAGGTGTGTGGTTGGGGTAATTGCTAGTGTAATTGTCTTGGGTAACATTGTCCAGCTGTATGGGTGGTAGTCGAAGTGCTATATTTTTAACAATAGTATTTCTGGTGTTTGAGTGTACCAGTGTGTACGTTTATATTTTTCCTATGCTTACAGTAGTGAGCAGACTCTCTAATCCGAAACTATTTAGATTGACATAAAAGATAGGAAGTAGCGTACTGAGCTACTTTATGGAGTGAGTCCCGCGAGACAAGGAAAATTAAAAGTTGAGACAGTAATAACATACTGTTTGACTATAGCAGCATTTATTCCGGAAAGAGCCGTTTACAAGGATCTGTTTTGGAATTTTGAGCACACACACACAGCTTGTGTTGTGTTTTCTGGGGGAAAGAAAGGAAGCTGTCAAACAATACACATTATACGTAGAGATGCTTATTAGGGTGTGTAGTGAATACCCTGCTCTTAAACGACACCCTTTTCAGCTTTTTGCTAGCCAAAGTGTATATTTATTCCAAAGATGGAGGTAAAATGCTTAGTGGTTTAGAAAAATTGGTTTTGGCCAAAAGAACGTAGTTATATCTGGGCTGAATAAGCAAGCACAACATAGTCTTTCACTGCTGCTGGGAGCAAGTTTGTCGTCTTCAACAACTGCACAATTGAAATACTTTAGTGTGCCACTACCAGCCACCACCGGCGTCCTAACCTAGGTGGAGAAAAAATAGAAGCACAGAGGATAGAGCGATATGAACAGGAAATTGCAAAGAACCCAGCCAAAGAAGAAAGAGGATAACACTCAGTTGCTTCATTTCATGTCGTGGCTCTATAGACATATAAAAATGGGCTGTAAAATGGAATAGGTTATAGAAGATAGAAATTTCAGACCAAGTATTGCCGCACAACTGAATAGTAGTTGCATACTACTGCTTGCTAGTCTCCTATTTAAGTATATCTACCTAATCGCATTTTGTGTTCCAACAAAAACCGACCCCAATGGCAAAAACTCGTCTTTAATAATAGAACTTCTCAGAATATATTATGCAGACAGTGTTGTAGCCTTGTATGACCATCAGAACCTATGGATGTACGTGATGGCAATCTGTTTCTCAAGAAAACTATTACTTCTACCTATCATTCTCTCTCTCTCTGTGGTACACAGAGCTAGAGCGTGAACAGAATTTAGTACTATGTATTGTGTAAATGTGCGTGTACAATTTTAGTACATTATGCAGAAAAATATAGACGTCCTGCCATTATGAAAAGATTGATAAGAAAACGCTTCATCCATCTAGGTCAAGCCTAAACCTAAAATGCCTTTTTCATCAGGGGGAATAGATTTTTGTCAATGCAAGTAATAGGGAGAATAATAGGTTAAAAAAGAGCGGATAGCCTCTTTCCAACAGCAATAGTAACACAACAGCAAATCTAGAACACGCGTACACTCTGCTGAAGACACATCTAGGCAAGCAAGCAGTTTGCTGTTATTATTAAGAGGGTGTTGAGTAACGTGGCTGTTGTTCCTGAGGCGTCATCGGGTTAGCATGATACCGAAAAGATAGTAAGCCAAGTAAATAGAAAATGAGGAGTTTTTATATGCATCAGAGAAAATATTATACAACAACGTTGTGTTCCAAGACTGATGATATGGCGAATGGAGTATGCATGAGAAAACGAACAAGATGACAGAAATGAATGACAGGAAACGAGCTTAAATGGTAGAGGAAGCACTCTTGACTTGACGTTGCGTTTACATTCTACAAAGCACAACAAAGAGGAAAATTTATGCATCAGAGGAGAACGCAGCCGAGTATACGTTGTATTCTTGTTGGATTATAAACTTTAGGTTTTTAAGTCATAAACTATTGAGATTGTGATATAATATGTAGGTACACTACGTGAGCTCTTCAGGATACTGCTATTTTTTCATTAAATCGAAAAATGACATGCCTGTGACGGAAAAAGTCTGACAGAATGAAGTAGACTGAAAATCGTCCTATATATTCTATGTTCGTTGTGGCGCATCGGTGAAATGGAAAAAATGTACCTTTTCCTACCCGATTGCCAGCTGAATCTGTTAACCGAGGAACACTTGTGTGTCATCAAAAATTTATTTTTAAAAGCAAGTTTCATGACTAAAATAAAACACCATTTTTAGTATATAAGTTTTGGATAATATTGATTTCAGTCTTTTATCCGTCATAAATATTTTTCCACAAGGTAGAAAGCATGTTGATTGCTCGCCTTCTAAAATCATAATCATAAATCATCCCATATTAACTGCTATACGTTTTATTTTGTTCCGTCTTTGGATTCGGAGTATTTTGGAGTAAAATAAAGTAGAAAATTGTGAAAAAATGTATTTGAGTAATCGTCTGAAACTCGTTCAATAAACATTCTTCATCCTTGAAGGTGGTATCGTTCAGAAAACTAACAGATCCAAGTCACCATTTTACTAAACCTTATGCAGTTGTCATCAAACGCAGGTGGTTACCACATGCATGCGTTAAATGCTTGTTTGAAATGAGAAAGAAACAAATAATCAGGTCAACACTAAAGGTTATAACCGCAAGAGCAATCTAATTATTTTTTCACATTACAGTAAACGCACATGTTGTGGAGAAATAAAACAATGGAGAGTGTTGGGTTCTGTGTAGCCACATTTTCCAATGCAACTCCGCACAATGAAACCATTTATTTCCTTTGGTACCTATGTATTTACTGCAACTATACTTGTACGCAAAGACAGTTAAATTAAATGTCATAATATACAGTGAATTAATGAGCAACACAAGTGCTGGTGCTAAAGAATTGGTTGCGTACCCTCCCTACGTGTAATGCTGTAAAATAAAGAACAATAAACGGATAGTACGTAGCAGCAGCTTTCCGTACATTTACTACTAATACCCTTATAAACCTTATAATTTTACGACGTTACATATTGAACCCATTTGCCAACAGCGTCCTCATTCAGCTAGGTATACACGTGTGCGCGAAATACTATCACATTCCATTTTCCATTGCTCCATTTCCTGAAACTGAAATCTACCCTGGAGGTCTTTATTATGAAGGTTGACTAATCAGAAGAGAACTGTAAGTAATTGTGTAACAGTTGTGTCTGAAAAATCACATGAAGGCAACAAGCAGCAACATATATCCGTTGTCGCTTTTCTCCCTCTCTCGTCCTGTGGTATGTGTGTATGCGTGTAACTTGAGCCGGCTAAAAAACTCACAGAATTACTAGAAATCTGACGGTGATCCTAAGTCTGCGGTATGGCGGTGGCAGCAGTACCCGGATGACAGGGGAAAGTGTAAAAGAGAAAAGAGTTTTCTGTTCTTGGAAAGAAAAGAAGGCGAAAGAGAGAGAGAGAGAGAAGTTTATGAGATTACCCAATTTCGTGCTCATTTTCCCTCTTATTTGTGTGCTAACCGAGAGGACAAGGCAGAAAATTCATTTGAGGACGATGGAGGAAACGAGCGAGATGCTCTAGCACTTTGGAAAGTTAATGTATAATCGACTAAAAT
Source organism: Callyntrura guangdongensis (assembly GCA_027744295.1). Classification (NCBI taxonomy): domain Eukaryota; kingdom Metazoa; phylum Arthropoda; class Collembola; order Entomobryomorpha; family Paronellidae; genus Callyntrura; species Callyntrura guangdongensis. The sequence goes on from JAHZNB010001577.1 coordinate 6,535, forward strand.
GAGGTTACTCTCTATGTTCTCTTGATGAAAACGATGTGAGCAGCAGCAACACACAACAGTAGGGGCTTCATCTTGAAAACTTACAATGTCGATAGTACTAGTTACGTGAATGAAAGGGAAGCATATGGGCATGTAGTTGTAAAATCGGGTATTCGGCAAGACATTGTCAAGGATTTGAAGCCTCCAAACTACACACCACCTTTATCAAAGGGCCATGAATAAGTCTCGAAATGGAATATTAAAGTGAAAATGGGAAGAGGAATATCGGCGAAAATATCCTGCTAATATAGCAATTTTCATTCAAAATCAACCCTACTAATCCTCCCATTTTATTTAACTGTTTTTTTTGCGAAAACCAGCCGGAGAGACAGAGCTTTCTTTCTCGTAGCTTTCGCTTACGTTTTATAAAACACGACAACGATTACTGGAAATGGGCATTATTTTTGGGAAGGATCCAGATTATTTTAACTAAAGTATTAGTAAACTATGCAAAATGACAGTAGCTAGAAAGACTTTCCATGATTTGGAAAATAATGTTGGAAATAAACATTGGCGCCCCCTAAAACAGCCAAAATAATCGGTATCGTCTGTAGAGCCATTTAAAGCATTACTATTGTTTTCAGAAAACTTCTCAAGTCCTTGTAAACGGTTCTTCAAACCGAGAAACTGCATATCCACTCCATTATAAGCATAATCATCACCATCAACCCATTTAAAATCGGTCTTGTGGAATGGTTTCATTCAATTATGCTTCCAAACCATCTAATTATTTTACCACAAAGCAATGTAAATTCGAATTGGTCTTAAAAGCAGGTACGCCGTCCGGAATATTGTAGCGCGTTTGGAATTATTATTACTATCAATAATTGTACAATAATAATTACTGTGTGTGTGTATGCATGAGTGTGGTTATGTCAATGTCAGCAGCGTGACTGTGCTACAATTATGAGGCATTAAATTTATGTATAAATTTGTTTCGCTTTCGCACTACTTTGCTTCGTTAAAAGTGTGCTTTTATCCAGCGTTATGTCAACATTTCATGGACCCAGTAAGACTTCGCGATCATTGTCATTATAGTCAAGTATTGCGTAACAAGTTTCTTACAATCAGTCGAGGTTTAGCATAACAATACTTCAGGTGCCAGGATTTTTTTGTGGTGGGATTCACTTCTAGATAAGATAATTCCGAAAGTATAAATATGTATTGTACATCATCTGAGAGGAGATACGCAAACATTACCAATCGTATTATACGCAAGCTCAATTGAATATTATACCTAGATTTTATACTATTTATGTATATCAATATATAATTGGGGAGTACGTCTGGGAAAAGTTATCATCTTTATATTTAATGGAAGATACATACAAACATATACATCGAACCATCAAAGAACTATCTAGATGTAACATAGGTACATTCTTAAAATGAATCAATCAACTCGTTTGTGTTTCTTTCTTTGACGTAGTTTCAAAAGATTCATTTTATGTCATGCCATTCATCAACTCATCAATCTCTTTATTCCATACGAAACATTACACTATTCCCAAGATACAGAGAGGGAGAAAAAGATAGAGAGACAAAAAGAAAAGGTAGAGGTGAAAACGAGAAAGGAAAGTAGAAAGTAAAAAATGCAAACCCTTATCAACATATATAATATATGTACTTTTGTATATTTACCTACCACTCGTAATAATATAACAACAACTCTAAAACGATTCTCTACCTTAAAGAGAATAAAGAGGCCTACTTACGACCAACTTTTTATACATTCTGAATACTTTTCTTTTTTCGTGCACACGGTGAAAAAAAACTGTTTAAAGGGAAGAAAAGTAAAAAGGGTAATCGCAATATATATGGATACTCTCGATAATACAATATGATATTGGGTAAAGTATATACGAATGATTCACACATAAAATTTTACTCGTTCCTATACAGAAGAAGGGTTGTTACTTGTCAAACACGCTTAAAGCAGCAACGCTAAAAATAGAACTACTCAGTACTCACTACTACCCAGTAACTTTTTCCCCCTACTTGTGTTTTAATAGTAAAAAAGGTTCTAACTAAAAGAGAAAAGTTATAGATATCTAGAGGTACAGTTGGAATGTCTGTATATAGTTTTACTGATGAAAAAATTCAAAATTATATATAATGTATTTAATATTTCTATATAGGTGTTATATATAGGAGTCTGTACTCGTTCGTGTGTAAAAACGCACATATTATTTTATTTTTTTATAAAGGCAATCAAATCGTAGTCACTGTAAATTGATATATAATATACCTGTGATGGCAATCTTGCAGGACCATTTGGAAGTTCCTTCTAGAACACACTGTTCAGCTTGGTCTATATTATCAATATGTGTGTCAGGATCGACGGAATATGTCATTCTGTCAATTGGACAAGATATAAGAAGCACATTCATTTTGTTATGTAACTACTGCTTTCTCTAGAAAAGAAAATTATTGGCATTATTATTATTTTTCGGCAGCCTAGTATTAACTCGTGTTTTTGTGAGGCTTTCTTTTCTTGCATGCTCTCCGAACTATGTCGAAGGTGCATGTCTGCCACTGAGGTTGTGAAACTTGTATTAGTGTGTAGTATACGAGCTGGAATGTTATATTAGCATGTATTATTTATTACCTCGTTTACTGTATTAAACGTTTTCATGTAAAACTCCACAGTGGTTAATCTGTTAATTAGATTACACAAAAGCGCGCAACGTGTTTTCATTAAAAGTTTCAACTTACTTTGTTGGCTACTCAACGTCTTGCTGGCAGGAGTATGTTATTGCTTTTAAACCTAATACTCATGTGTATAAATACCTCTACATAATTTCATACACCCTGTCTGACCTAAGGTCTGGAAGGAAACTGTTATTCTGCGAACAACATTACTACAAACTTGGCTTGCATTTACTCACGGCGCATTGTTTCTTTTTCGGGTTACTGGCAAGGGTTGCGAAACGTTATTAATGCGTGCTTGTTTGCTTTTCTCATAACGCGAAGCTTTCTCGTTATTACCGCCGTCATCATGTTTGCGACATCTAGTTCATCCTGATTAATGGCTGGTGTAACATGAGTATTCTTATTGGGGCGACTTGAGAGAGGCAAAAACTCATAATGTAAAATGTTACTTTAGCTCGTGTGTGTGATTTTTTGTATTAATCAATAGCTTGCGTCTTTGTAAAAATGTTGTACTCTTTTGAAAAGAGAAAGTAAAAAAAGTGTAGATTGCAGATGGATGTAGTCGACACGTAAAAAACAACGCACAAATTATATACACGAAATGGTAGCCACATGAAGCATTATATTTTATAATATTATATTGTAATAGTAGCGAAAATGATAAAAAATGCAGCAGCGCAGCAGCATGTGGGTATATAATATTGTGTTATGTTGAAAGTGGTCCTCAGAATAAATATTATATAACATACACCACACATGGTTAAATAGATACACATATTTATAAAAAGCTTTGATAATTTGAAATGGGACGATAATAATTTAGCAGCAGTAAAAATATTGTTTTGCTGAAAATACACTGTAGATTACAAATATAGTACATAAACAGCACAGTAAAATCAGCTTGCTGGCATATTAGATGATGGCATATTGTTTTATACATATATGATCTATGCAGACGAAGATTAATCACACACATATAATTAAATAGATATTATTGTTATAAGAAAAATACGAGAATCGATATAGTAGCATAAAGATAGATAAGAAACATACATTGTATTATTATTATGAAGCTTTTTTATAGATTGCATTTCGACTACAAATTGTAATTATTACGATTATGTATAAAAAGGGCTTTGCTTTGATATGAGAAAACATTTAAAGTAAACTCATTATAGTTGAAAGAAGAAGAAGGGGGAGATTTTTTATATTGTTTGAAAACTTTTTTGCAGACATACAAACCTGTAATTGCAATTTTTGCAGACCATTTGCTAGTCCCATCTAGCACAGATTGTTTTATTGCTTTCATGTGGCCTGTATGACTTTTCTCCTCTACGCCAAACACTTCCCTAAATATACACAGAGTGGTTCTTTTACTTTTTTTAATCATAAAAAGGTTCGATGTATAAAAAAACAAACAAAAACTTTTTTATTTCCTGTAATAAAAAAACTTTGGATCCACTCCAACAATTGCACAGCTTGAACAAGTGGATAATTAGCCGACATAAAACTTGTATCCGTTTTGACTCATTACATGCATTGATACAATTTAATATTTTGCATTCCACTTTTATTATTTTTTTGTGTTAGTAATATTTTGGTTACTTAATGATTAGATCGCGCAGTAGAATTATCACGAGAGACGTAACAGAGAAAATAAGTTTCATTTCTTACCTGATTAGCTCGAAAATTTCAGGCTTTTGTCTTTCCCTCTGCTTCATAATCTCTTTCATGGCGGTGATTATGCTGTTTGCCTTGTCCTCCGCGCCATGCTTGCAACTCTTTTCGGCAGCTCCTATACAGTGTTACACAGCCAAAGTTAGTGACATGATTTTTTGGAATCACATTTCTCATCAATATCAAAATAATTATTATTAATAATTATTAGAACCGCTATAATCTATAGATCTATATATACAATAACGGTCAATCATAACAACATCAAAAATGTTTTAATTTTTGAGAAAAGGATAGTTATTAATAGTTAACAAACTCATACTCTTGGTTATATAGTAGAATATAATTTACATTAGAGACAGTGCAACATCCACAGCAAAAGTTATTCGGATTAATTCAATTCGTTAAGAACCATCAGAGAGACAGGGTTCGTTCATACATGAAGCACTCACACACATACATACATGGAGAGGAATTATAATAGAGAGAATATAAAAGTTGTGGTACGACATATCATTAATCAGTAGAATATCAATAAATTACTCATTAGTCATAGTCATACAACACAGCCTTAAAGTAAATACGCATTCCGGTTTAGTGGTCTGTGAGAATGACTTGAAACGAGAGAAAGACAGCAGAAACAAGAGAGAAATTATAGTTTTTAAGTTGCGCATACAAAATATTTTCACATACAATACATTACAGATTGCAATACAAGTTCTGGCCGGCCAGAGAAAGGCTCTTCACAGATACTCGACAAAATGGGTTAAGAGAAGCACACAAAAAACTTTTACAAACACGCGCATTGTTTTAACTGTACAGAACAAGGGGGTAAAACGCACAATACTCTTGCATTCAGACAGCAAGTGGGAATACTTGAAGGAACGGTCTGCCAACGTGTATGTGTGTATGTGTGCAAAATACGTAGTGAAAGTACACAACAACAGTGCAGTGCCGAGCTCAAGACGAAATCTACAAAACACAGTGTAAAAACACGTTTTACACGATACAAAGGGAAAAGTACAGGAGAAAGCTCAGTTTGAGAAAACTAACGAGAATACAATCGGCAGACAAATTCTATTTAGATGGCAAAAATATCTACTCTACTAGCTTGACTAAGGGATCAGCATGTATACCACTTTATGTTGAATATTTGAACAATTTATATATTTACTAAATACTATTTTGCGTTTGTATAAATACTGAATTTAATAGTATACATACTTTCAATACATCTATTCATACCAAAAATTCTACGGTTTTATTGTATGGATGAAAAAGGGATAAAGTCGACTTTATGGGAGAAAATTCTATAGTCTCGTGAGGTTCATACACAATTTGCAAGAAGCTTATTCTAAAGAAGAGTGCATCCTTGTGAAAACGCTTCACGCTACATACAATAAAAATATATAATGTATAAAGAAGAACAGAGACTATATAATATATTGTGGTGCGACAGAATACGAGGCGATAGATAAATACGTGTAGCAAGAAAACAACAGCAAATAGTATAGAATATGACAAAGATTTTTGGAACAGCCGAGGAACAAGTAAAATCTTACTTGTAAATCCAGCTGCAGAAAACCAAGGAAGGAACCATACAAAAAAGAAATGAAACACTTGTTACAGTATATTATTTTCACTTTCCTTTTTATATATATAATTTTAACCAGCACGTCCTATACATATTATGTTGGCGCTGAATGAACAATAATACTTGTTTACTGTCGTATTACCACCATTAACGAATTACAATTTATTGTCATTATCACATCGTTCTTTTGTCTGTCTGTGTGTGAAGCAGTCAAGACTACTTCCTGTGTTTGGGGCTATTATATAATGCGGTTGGAACCATTTCTTTTTGGCAAACACTCTGCATAATTCTTTACTTGATAAGAACGCACATTCAAAAAGTGGGGAGATACAGATTGTTGGTGTAAAAGGAATTTTCTCGCGGTCGTGATGATTGTTGGGTTTACTGACGAGAGTGTTTATTGTCGAAAAGGTCTTTAGTTTAAAACCAACTACTTTACTGGGAAAAATATACTCGTACTGGGATAATATTTTTTAAAAGCCTGTTGAGTTCCGTACAAGGAAATATCAGCGTTTGTACCCTTGCAGTTTCAGGTCTATGGTTTCAATTAATTTGTAATAATACTCTGTGACAGAGTCTCTGTCTGACAACTTGGTTTTATGTACAGCTTTGTCTATGAGATTTGAGAAAGAATATCTACCTTATAAAAATATAATTATAGTGATATACTGAAAATTCAAGTAATATTTAATAAGACTATTAAAACTTCATAAAATTGGCCATTAATTCATCCAGTACAATTTCCCAGAAAAAAGTATTGGCAAACAAAGACTGACATTTCGTTTTCCGGAACCCAATAGACACGGAAATGATATACTTAGTGAGCGTTGCTTTGCATATTATTTTTAAAATGGTTTTTATCATGGGGAAAAATCCATTGAAGTATATTAACAGTTGGAATGGATAAATAATCGGTGGGTAAATTGAGTTCTACTACAGAAAAATCTATCTATAATTTTCATGCGTTGTTAAATGGAAGATGGTATAGAGTTACTAAATTACCTATATACAATTTTAGTAGTCAACACCGTAAGGAAAGAAGTGAAACGAAAAAATTTTCGTAGAAATAAAAAAGAGAGGTTTGTACTCACTTTCCTACGTCAAACGTACATAATTGAAGAAAAAGGCTATATTTCCAGAATGAGACGAAAAAGAAGAAATGGGACACAAACAAATAAAGAGTGTTCGTTTGTTTTGCATACATAAATAGAGAATAGCTTTTAGTAACGGTAAGAACGGAAACACAAAACACAAGGGACAAAACATTGAAATAGGTGAGTAGAGTTGATAAAAACACACACAATCTAATATACACGCTATATATGTGCTGACTTGCTCGAGAAGGTTTCCTATGTCACTTTCAAGTTTTATCATTGTGTTTTTTGTAATTTTGTCCCTATTCTGTTTAGGAAACTTCTACTAGATGTACTACTGTGCTTTGTGTGTGGAAGGAACACTAACAACACAAACGGCTGACACTTTTGAGGCTTGGACAGATAATATGACATGAGTACAATTAGTCATAACGTTTTAATGTACCATTCATATAGTTCACAAACTTTGGACAGTTATAAGTACACATACAGTAAAAAATGTAAGCGACAGTATTTGGAAAACGAGTAAAAGAATCAAAAAGTAAGGTAGGCATAAAGATTGTAGTGTGTTTTCATAAAATAAAGGAGTACAAGGGTACAGTCACCGTCATAATATTATGTAGTAGGCGGTCATGTTTTTTTACACAAGGGTATTCGACATTTTCACACAAAAAAATCACACGTTCTTCCCTGATGAGCTCACCAAATGGTAAAACTTTGATGACACATATTTTCGAAGAGAGACTTTCTCCATTGAATTGACGTGACGTGCAACGTATAAACAAACCATTGTGTCAAGATTGAAATTTGAGAGCGTATTTTAAAAAGATAGAAATGGCGCGACTTTTTAGTATCACGCAAGAATTACTATGATTAGAATTGAATCCTTTCAGAATGCAGAATATTAATTGAGTAAAATCATTTTTTTTTATGTTTAGGACTTTACTAAAAAATTGTTTTGAATAGAAAGCAAGTGTATTCCGTCAGCGGGTAAACAGATTATACAGCACGTCATTGTCATCACGGCCAGCAGTGAAGGTGGTTGCATTAAATTAAACAATTAGCATCAGATTAGCAAGGGATTTTTTTCTACAGTAGCCAAACAATGTTTATACTTTGTTGAACGTTTTTTTGTTTCTTTGTTATAAGCTTATTATTGTCTCTATAATATAGTAATAAGAAGTAATTATAGATACTGTCTACTATATAAATTTGATTTGAGTATTAATAAAATTGTCTATTAAGACTTGCTAGTAATAATATGTTATTTTTCGAAAAATATTTCATATAATATGTTGTAGCATAATAAAATAAGACTAACAATAATAATAATATTTTTGCACGTGACACGACATTATATTGCATCATTAATCAAATTTTATATGTTTGCTGTATAGTACGTACGCTATAAGTATCAATGATAATAATAATTCATTGATAGTGTCATTAGTATTATCATTTGTCTACTGCTTGCTGCATGTGTTACTTACTGCAATTAATTTTTTGATTGATTCATTATTATTATTATTGCTTGATGCCTGGCTGCTATATTATTATATCATAACTTTTTAGCAGTTTAAATGTACGTTAATGCTTTATAGATTATGTAAAATGTTGAATAAAGTAAGAGTAAGTATTTAAGGAAATGGTTTCTCTACGCACATAGGAAACACTAACTACAACAACATAATATAAATACGTATATATTATGTATGTACGACAAATAGTTAGTCATGCTGAATATAATACGATGACAGTATATATCTTAACATCAAACTGAGGGTACAGAGGGTCTACTTTGATGGATTTTTAAGGCATACATACATAAAGGAGATTACATAGAAGTAAAGTGATTATAAATTATAATAGGTATATACTCAACTTTTAAAAGGTGTCATTTTGAAATTGTATATAATAGTACGTGTAAAATGGCTTTGATGACGTTATATATAAAACTGTATTTGGTTGAGAGGATATATTCTTGAAAACCTTACCCCGATGATGATATTAGTAGAAAAATAATTTTTCTGTTTTAATAAATCATAATAATTGAACGACGAATAACATAAATTGTGCATTATCATTAGATTGCCACATTAAATATTATCGTGTTTGTACTATTCGTTAAATTGTAGCACTTCCCCTATTTCCAATTTACCCCAATTCAGAGGGAAATTCCAAGTATGGTTCATTTTAACAACGGTCTCGTACAGACGCCCCCTTATACTGCTATAACTATCATGGGATAAATATAATAAAGTGATTTTTCGTACTGTGCGATTTGGGGAAACAAACAAAACTTTTCTAAACGTTTCTCAAGCGCACTGCAAAATGCTTAAACAAATATGGGTTTTTGGATAACAACAAACAGGAAATGAATATTTATAAAGCTACTTTTGTAGTCAGTACCCAAACCTGCGATGGAAGATTTTATACATAAAAAATAAGGGATAATATACACAATTTAAAAAATAATCTAATCTTTCATGTCGTTTCAGAAACATTTTCTCATTAATTACATACCTAAGAATATTAAACTAACGAAACAACTTGCGTCAATGTCATCATTATCATAATCACCATGCATCTCTCAAGGACAAACCTTACAGGGGAAAAGAAAACATTTTGTTCTTTTTACTCAAGTAATCACTGAGAAAAGAAGTCTGTGAGAAGATAAAATGCTAATTCAGTACTCTCTACTTCACAAGTGTAAGACAAAAAAATCAGACAACTGCTGTTAAAAACTTGACGAACACATGTAACTATATACTACTACTATCAGTGACAAAAATATGCCGTTTATGTACAACTTTCTCCGGAGAAAGTGAACGTTGATATCAAGGTGAGTTTGACAAGCACGTTAAGTGTACAAAGGATACATTACATGATACATATCTATAACAAGCAAACAATACTGCATCACGACTAAATGGCACGAAAGTTGGCAATATGGGCAAATATTTCTGCCAAGCACTCATTTTTTCAAACGTTGAAGGTCGGATACCAGAAGTGATGTGAAACTTCCCATACAAAAGAGTTCTACACAAGGAGCTATAATCTACGTCTATGTCTACATTTATCCACAAAACGAAATACCGAATTTACCATAAAGCACTAGAGAAGTACACGAACGAAGGTAACAGAAGACATAAACTATTACTAGTACTACTATATCAAGAAAAGATTTTTCTATACACAATATGGAAATGTGATAATTATACGTTTGCTACTTATCATCCAGAAAAAAAACATGAGAAATATATATTTTTTACATATACATTGAAACCGGGCTAAAATACAACAATTACAGACACAAAGAAAGCAGAAAGAGAGAAAGAGACTACACAAGAGAAAGTGATTGGAACTACTATCACAGCTTTATAATTTGTTTTGCTTTGCTAAGAGGCTTATTTTGGTGAGCTGTGTAAATAGAGGTATGGTATGTGTACTTTTCTAGGGCATACAGTGCTCTTGACTAGGACTTACCAACTCCTATCCATACCGTAGACAAGACATGTGGGAACAAGACAACACAATACAACCCTGTTAATAACCGGGGCGATTGTACGCTCACCCTTTCTTTATACCGGTGGAAGAAATATTAGAGAAAAAATTCACCCTCCCAAAGAACAACAATTCTATACGCTTTGAGTTCTTTCCCTCTCCTTCTTCTGTGCACATTTTGACCGGTGGAAGAAATATTAGAGAAAAAATTCACCCTCCCAAAGAACAACAATTCTATACGCTTTGAGTTCTTTCCCTCTCCTTCTTCTATGCACATTTTGACACAGTTTTCAACGAAACAAGTGTGGCTGTGTGATCTTATAAAATTTGGTACAGTGTATATAAAAATTAATGCAGAAATAAATTTTTCAAAAAAGAACGTGTCAAAAAAAATCCCATTTTTTTGGATTTCGTGCAAAACTAACATTTTCTGCCCTAGAGAAATACCGTACAGTTACCGTTTGCTGAAAAAGTGGAGACGTAAAGAAACATTTAAACGAATCAAGAGTTTTAAAGACAATGTCGTCATTGTTAGGATGTAGTATTATAAAAAGTAGTAGTAGTAGTAGTAGAAGAAGTGGTTTTAAAAATACTCATACGATGCATAGAAGGGGCTAACAACAGCAAGAAGGCGAAAGTTTATATTGATATATAAATAGAAGGATCAAACATAGAGAAGAGAGTTTAGTGTTTAAAAACAACATACGGTAATATGTTGTAATGCGACAGTATATATATTATAAAAAAGACTATATATGATTCAGATATATAGATATATATAGAGAGTATAGTACAAAAACGGCAAACATACAATCAATAAGACACATTGCCATTCAAATATAGTCAGAAGAGATATATAGAAGGTGCAGAAACAAGTTTCACAAGACAAAGAACGATATATATAAATATATATAAAAATGTATATATATATAGATAATTATAGAACAATATATAGTAAATATATATAAACAACAAACGGAGACACGTATTTATAGAAATAGATATCTAAGTAGATAGAAAGAGAAAAGGAAGAGAGTTGAACTGTACTAAAAACGAATTCAAATGGAACGTGTGTAAAGGTATTCAAACTGTCACAATACCTCGTAGAAGAAAAAAAAATGTATCTGTGCGTGGCATACATGGGTATACTAAAATAGATCATGAGAGAAAAGTAGGTATGTACGAAATATGTTAACCTAGTAGTAGTAATTGCATAAACTGTGAGTATATCAATGAACGCAAAAAATGCTTAAAAGTATAAGTCACTTAAGTTAATTATGTAAATGAGTTCAAAAGTATTCAAAATCAATTTTTTTGACGAAAAAGTTGCGAAACACCCTACCGTTTTATAAGTACTTCGTTTCCATTGTAGTTAGTCAAAATGTAGAACGTATTGTTCAATCATCAATAGAGTTTTTTTTATCTATATGTAATTACCTGCGTAGACATTTGAATGCGAGAAAAAAAATACAAGAGAGAATGTATCTCCGTCATTTCTTACCAGTTCCTCGTCATTTAATGTGGATCTCGGAATGGCATTAGTCAGTCCTGCTGTTTGTCTTTTTGTTGCTGCCATCGTCTGTTGGAAAGGATAAAAGCGGCATTTATGTTATTATATCTTACCACGTCGTATCACGGTTTTATTGCACATTTTGTCTGTCGTCTTGTAAATATTATATACTGTTATTATACAAGTCCATTGGAATACAGGTAGGTATATACTATTTTAGGACGCATCCATACGTTATAAAGGGGGAATGAACTAGAAATTATACTGAATTCATGATACAAACATGATACAATTTTCGGGTGCCATTTCAGCCATCTAAATCTAAGGACTCAATCTTTAGTCTTTTACCCCCATCACTTATTTATGATAATAATATTAAGGGCGTGATAGTTACACAAATAAAGTTGTTTTCTGTCTACGTTGTTGCTTATGAAGTTGGACGTGCTTTACAACAAATTGCATTGAAATTTCATAGAATAAGATTGTTTCAATGACATAAAAATTTTAAAAAATGACGCAACATGACCATTAACACAGCAAGTTAAAAGTATAAATTTTAATCTGGTTGAACCAGGATGTGTGGTATATGGATTTTAAAAAACTCTATGGACTCTACCAGAAATATCAGCATAGCTTTTAAAAAATACATCTGCTGCTGTTCTTTTTGGTGGTAGCCAGTACTGCACTATTCCAAGATCATTTCCCAAACAAGACTGTAAAAGCAAATAAATTTATTCCTTCTCTCTGTCCTAAGTACAAATCCATATTCATCCGAATAGGATTTCCACAAACATTACCTTGTTTTCTCTTTATGTTATACATGCATGCTTGCATCTCCTATCAACTGATGTCATTTTAGAGCCTCTGGTGAGTCTGGTGTAGGCAGGAACTTATGCCATTATTGATACGGCAACTGTAGATGCGTTATACGATTTACTGTGTGTGTAAGGAGCTTTTCTACAAATTCGTATGTTCCTGTTCCAAAGACGGACCGTTCCCAGCCCGCTCTTTTATTATATATATTAGGAGGAGCACTATCGGATAAACAACAAGAGAGTTTGGAATATAAATATGCACAATGTGGATAGTAGTTCAT
>JAHZNB010001578.1:0-10722 GCA_027744295.1 Callyntrura guangdongensis
TAGAAAGTCCTAATCCCATTAAAACTTGGTTCACTAGCTAATCCAATCCAAAATATTATACTTACCTTTACATAATGAACTGGAGGGATAACGCCCTTAAGGCTACTGTGCATTGTAACCAGAGTAAGAATACATGTGACAAGGAGTGAAATTCTTCCAGGAATCGCATCCTGCGTATTAATAACGAACGTTAATGGAGTATATACAATCATACACGTATACAATGATAACTATTATTTGTGGCTATATAGCAAATAGAATTAATCATATATGGTAATTACCAGTCCTAGCCAGAAGCTAAAGAATGAGAGAATGACTACAAGAATCGTTGGAGTAAAGACCTGGATGATATTGTTTCCTAATTTCCTTTCAAATCTAAACGTTATTCTTACGTACGGATAATCAACTAGTGAAAACATATTACAATTTTGTGTCAAATTCATACAAAATTGTTTAAACGATAGAATGATAAATGAACAGTTTATAAAAAATGTAAGTTTCATACACGTTCCAGTCCACCTTTGATTACTTCCAGAAGAAAATAAGGGCGGTGAAAGAAAATCGTATTGGTACAAAATTATACCATCCAATACTGTCACGGGATTAATTGGCTCCCATTTATATTTCACTGTCTTGCTTGTGTATTTATCTGACTTCCGGAAGAAAATAAGGGCGGTGAAAGAAAATCGTATTGGTACAAAATTATACCATCCAATACTGTCACGGGATTAATTGGCTCCCATTTATATTTCACTGTCTTGCTTGTGTATTTATCTGACAATATGTATGAAGTATGAATATGAGCTCGTTCTCAAAACATTTTCAACGTAATAATAATTTGTATAATAAATATAATAATGTCTTCTTATCTTACAGCTTTCAAATACAAGGTCACAAACTTGGATGTCCAATGGGTACCACTGAAAAGTAAAGGAACATCCGAGAACCGCATACATCCTCGCTTTATATACAATAGTTAAGTTCTTGTAAATATTTACCGCTGACTGTGATGTCGTAACTGCCAATATCTCTATTCCAAACAAAGCAACAACAGATATTAGCATGAAAGTTCAAACGTAGCTATATGCCATCGTAATATATCTGTAGTCTTCCTAACTGGTTTCTCGTGCATTTGTAATGAAAGAATCAGGTGACCAAACGGAATTTAGGACACTTTCGTCTGCGGAAATGTAAATGCCTGCAGCATCATCATCTTTGAAGAGTCCTTTTGGAAGATCCAAGCCGTTTGCTTTCCAACGTTGTCGCATGTTGAAATCTACCCTGTATGAAGTTCACCAATAAAGTTTCAAGGGTAAATACAAGTATGTACCATTATCTATATATGTTTTATGCCACTGGCAACTGGTAATACACATGAAATAATATGTAATATTGTGACAAAGATATACTAACCGAACGCTCATATCGTCAACATCAACTTTGACAATGTCTACAATTTGAAAAGAATGAAAGATGGTAACTGTATTGTTTAGTTCGGACTGTTCAATGGCCCACCGTGAACCTGCAAGAAATGAGGTAGGTTTTCATGTTAATGTTTTAACCAAGTTAATAAACAAAGATCGTAAATACTTTCAATACTTGAAGAAACACTATTTCGTTAATAGGGGGGAAAGAACCAACCAAGAAGTTCCTTAGTACTTAGCACCAACTTTGCATAGTCGATTTCTTTTTCTTCAACGTTTTCTTGACAGTTTCCATTCTGGCACAGACTCAAACTTTAAAAAGACAAAAAATTATCTATCCTCATCATAACACTGCTTTTTACTCAAGTGGAATCAACTAGGTTGATGAATTATGAACTTACCTGCTAACAGTAAATAAGACTTGTGCAATTACAAATCTACCCTGCATTGCCAATATTATTTGAGCAATATGACCACTTTTATTTTCAAAAACTATTTCAGGTTTCAAAAACCATTTACAAGAGTCTTTCTTTACTTTGTAAGCGGTTTCCACAGTATGGAAACCGCTGACTCATATTTAGGGGTTATATTGCCGAGAAAATGTTCGATGCCGACTGTTCGCCGTTCGGGCATTGTTACGGAAATGAATAGTCTTTGAGTAGACACTAGATAGTATATATTTTTGGAATGACATCGGAAATGTCATCCTCGTGCCGTTTTAATTACTAAATCACAGCACGTCAGTAAACGGTGAAGAAACACAAGTTTGCTATCAGAAGTGAGATGGTATATGATGGTGGTATAGTGCGGATGTCGAAATAGCGTGCCAATTGTCATCCACCTTGCCCATAAACTCCAAACTCGACGAGGCGAATGAAACACGACATTCCCAAATAAAAAGTTGATTGCTTTACAGTTTCCCGTAGCATTGTCATTTATTTTTATAGACAACTTTTAGGTAGCTTTGAAACTAAGTGTTTGATAACTTGTGAAAAGTGCTATTAAAGCGAATGACGGGGACAATCAAAATCTTTATTGCGAAAAAAGTCGACAAAGTTTTACGGTTCCAGAAAAAGTATAGGTAAACTTTTTAAAGTTAGGGATTGTCCATATATTACGTAACACTAAAATTGTATTTTTAGCGGCGTATTTATGTCTCGTCACGTTTTTGTCACGGCGTACTAAAATCCTATCCATGTTGTCGTCACGCCTCACGTTTATCCAAAATTGCCCCATATTTAATTCAAACATAGTATCACAACTACGGATGCAAAAAGTATAAGCGCTCAAGGTTTGTTTAACTAAATGTGCCACAATGTATCGCCAAATTTTCCGTATTCCATGTAAAGCTTATGCATTTTATTGACCGTGTATTGAAATGAGATGTTCTCCAGTCAAAAAAGAGAACACGGCCATTCTAACGATATCCCAAAAGAAAATGCGGATAATTTCGATCATACACAATGCTCCGAGTAATAGGAAATGTCGTAAAAGACCTCATTCACGGCAAGGTGGGGCAAGACAACAAGCTGAAAAACTTTCCAAAACCTAGTATTTTTGTATCCTTGTATGTAACAGTAACAACTTTACACGTATTCGATGAAGATTTTTATGGGGAATAAAATGTCACATTGGCCAACTTCCGGTTCGCTTGTACACCGATGCTGCAAGCGTTTTAGTTGGACCAAAACTGGAAGCAAGTACATTTTGTGTCCCGGCCGAAATGCTCCGGAAGTTCACCAATGTCATATTTTATTCCCCATAAAAATCTACATCGAATAAGTGTAAAAAAGGGAAACCACTTTACTACGTATTGGTAAGTTTGTGAGTTTTGTAGCACAGGGCCCAACCCTTTCTTGCCGTGAATGAGCTCCTTTATGACGGGTGGAGCGAGAAACAAAAAAAATCAGATTTTGTAAAATTTTCAAATCGAAAAATAGATAACTCAAACATGATGTCACAAAATCTCTAAGGTGTATGTCTATTATGTAATACATCACAACACAATATGTCACGCTGAACCACGGCGTATATGATGTGTACCGCCGTGACGTAATATATGGACGACCCCGTACCTTCGAATGTTGGTGGTAGACAAGTTTCTGTTTCTCTCGTTTAAAAAAGTATCCATTTTGCTGAAGCTAAATGAAAGCTACAACGTTAGTTCAAGCATTTTTTTTTTTTTAGAAACGCATCAAAACGGTATTTATGAAGAACGTTACTTTTATCATCCATAATCGGTATAAATACTCATGCTTTTTATGTAAACATGCAATCAAAAAAACGAAGAAAAAAATACAACTATATCGACATACTCCGACTCCATTACAATATTACGTACAAGGTTAAAATCACATTATGGCACAAATAAATATTACATTTTTTATACTGGTTTTTAGACAGTACACTCTTTGAAAATATCTTGGACGGACAATATGTAAGAATACACAGTCAAAAAGTGGGCTCTGGGCAGTGCAGTAGTGTGCAATGCAAAATCCAAAATGCGTATTTTGCCCACAATAAAAATGTTTTTTTTTTCTTCTTTAAAAATCAAAATACGGAGCATTTTTCTCCCTGTTCCTCTGCAGATGGATTCATGAAAGAGCCTAGTGGACAGGACCACGCTTCAGCAAACTCTTTAGAATTCCGTAACGTTCCTATTACCCTGTATTTTCCGGGACTGTGATGATCCGTGAGAATTTGTTCTCGTATGCTTTCCTGTGTGCTGGAGGCGCACCAGTTCTATGAACAGAGAATACAAAATTTTTTAAATTGTGCAATCTTACATCGCTGCTCCTACACACTCTAGTGAAAGTTGCTGTAGGGTTTAGTATTGAGATATTAGTTTGTTTTCCAGTATATAATAATATTCACTCGAGTTATACAAACAGAATCTTGTGAAGCGAAAAGGAAGTGAAGAAAAGAACACACGCACCATTGCGAAACCGAGAAAGTACAGCTGCTCCGAACTGAATTTGTCCAATCCTGGAAGTTTCTTATCACTTTTCTGATTCTTTGATGCTGCCAACTTGTAAGCCCTGTAAGCTTCAAGTAAACCCCCGTTATCAGGAAAGTTTTCATCTAGAGTCAGTTTCCCATTTAGATGGAACTCTTGGTCTTTTATTTCCTTAACATCGAATTGATCGTACTGGTTTATAAGGCACTCTCCGATGGGAGAAAACTCTCCGTTTGATTCTTCCGTCCACCCTTTGCAAACACATTATTTGCATTATCAGATATGGTTGTAGATTGTAGTCAGCACTTTAAAAAGGTGTTGACACTCTTGTAAACATTTTCATTTATCATATTAATTCCTATTTACCTGGAACGGTGAATCCATGCGTGATTTCATGGCCAAGTATGCTTCCTAGCGATCCATAATTTAGCGACCTTGTAAATATAACAAAGACATGATTCATTAAAAAGTTTCATATTGCTTCATAACTACATACTGGATTCACTGATTAACTGGCAGTATACTGTTCATAAATCTCACATTGGTCGCTGTCTATCAAAAAAGGGTCTTTGCAGTATTCCTAGTGGGATATCTGTGTATATCAAGAAAATATGTGATTATCATACACGGATACAAATTTACTGTCTCAGTGACAAAAATCTTGAATGTTTTAATTACTTATTGTCTTCCTCTTTATATCGTAATACGCTCCAATATGCCCAGGGAACTGAGACCACTTGCTACAATTCAACCAGGAAATAGTATTTTTTTAAAACTACGTTAAGGTCACATGGTATAAAATACGTGATGTCATCAATTATTTTAATAAGTTTTCAGTTTTCCACGTAACACTTACCATCCTGGTTCAAAGGGTTTTCTTAAAGATTTCAGCTTTTGATCTGTGAGCCATGCTCTGACGGCAAGAAGTTGCTCAAAATACGTAGACTGATTTAAATTCAGCTGGAAATTCAATATCGTGCATCATTAGCCAAGCATTTCAAGAAGAGCTGTATGTACTACTATGCAATCTTAATACTGTTTCAAGTTACCCCTTCGTAGTCGGATTCAATTCTGGTCACATTGTTTACCCAAGATGGATAGCCTAAGCAGCTTTGGATTTTATCCAGTCTTTCCAGGGAAGAATTTCGCACAGTCTCGTTCATCCATTCTGCTTCCATTAGAAGCTCACGAAAGGCTTCCCGTATGTTTGCAAACATCTGTGTTGTCTGTATAATATGAATAATAAATAAAACTAAAAACTATCGTACTTTTCACTTGCACGAGAATATACTTACTAATAAAACGGAAAGGTCGGAGGGTGCATACCTCTTCAATGTCTGCCGTTGAATTTTTTCCATAGCGCTTCATATACTCATATCCAATGGCCATGGGAAATTTTTCTTGAGCAGAAGCCGAGCATGTATACTCCCTGAAACATAACCATGTTTAAGATGATCATTAATCGGGTAAATAAATTCACTTTTTTTACCGATCGATCAGTAAAATATATACTAAAGTTAGGTGCAAGTGACACATAAACGGTTACCTTGCATTGGACTCTGTTATTCCATACACTTGGTTGTAAAACTCTGAAACGTAGCTTCGCATGGGCTTTGTCGTTCCTGAAACGATCCAAGCAGCCATACGAAAATGCAAGTAATTTGCCAGGAGTTCTTCTGGAGTTGCAGCCAAAATTTCAAAAATGCCTCCCATGTAGTGAACATCTGAAACAGAGACTAACTCCTCCTCTGTGATATTCACGCCAGTGTTTGAGTACAAGTAATTTAGCAACGTTGGAAAATGGACCTGTTGATAATGTCGGTAAAGCCATTCAAAAGTTTTAATACATTCTTGAAAGTTTCCCGTGTAAACTTACCGAATCTCAACACAAACAAACTTAAAACATAAGCTTACCACGTTAGTAGAGTTTTCCAACGTGTAATTGTCAAAAACTTGCTGTAGAAATTTGAGCGTCACAGTGGCAGAGTGATTGCGTAGTTCGTACTGTATTCCAACTGCATCCCTAGTCAAGTTTGCAACAATCGACTCAAAGGCAATCAGCTCGGATGCTTGCTCCCTCAAGAACGTCTCATTAATATTCTTTTGTCCTCGAAATTTTAGAAACTCTTTAGACACGTTTACGATAAACTCCCTGTATGCGGTCACAGCCGTTGCATACGACTGGTGGTCTATTAAGTAGGGCCGCGCCAGAAACAAAGACGGTTGCTGCACCTAAAACAAAATGACAGGTTGGATTAGCATGTCAGCATGCAAGTAACTGCTGCTTCTGAGTTTGAGCTTGTGGAGAAGTTTATGCTGTGGGAAAAGAGTGCATGATGTAGAACAAAATCAGGGCAATCTGAAACGTACGTGAATAGTGTTGTACTTTATGTTGTTGGTATTTTGATTCGAGTTGATATCAATCAACGCTGAAGTCCCAAAAAATTTCTTCAAGTCTGCCATTGACTTCATCCATTGGAAATTTGAGGAATTCCATGTTCCTTCTTCGTAAAGCATAGGCCAACCTCCATACGATTCTAAAATGTCCCACAATGGCTGCAGGCCGACTTTATCAAGCTCATCTGTAATGGGATGCCCAACACAGAATTGTATTTCTATTTTTTTGCACATTTACTATTTTGGTTGAAAATGTTTCAAAAAGGAGCTTTAACATAAAACTAAACAACTAGCGTGTACATATATACTAAACCATTCCATTCATTGACAAAACTGTCTTCTAGCAGGTCAAAGACTTACCCACATTGGAGCATTTCTTGAAAAACGTTTTAGCCATTTTATAGGTTGGCATCTCATCAGCATTTTCCGGCTCGCTGAGCAAGTCTGAAATTTAATTCACCACTTGCATTACCGCATCTCAATATGTGCCCTGTTATTATATATGTGTGCTATTTAATTTTATTGTGAGTTTAAACAGTTTTATGCCTAGCAGCCTACCGATAACAATGTCGCTGGTAGATTTCTCCATTCTGGAAAAGACACTCCATTTAGACGAGTAGACAGGTCGAATATTCTTTACTAGCCAACCCTGGCAAGCAAACTCGTAAAAGTTGTCACAGGGGTCGGCGGACATGTTCACTGTATTGGCAATATCGCATGCTGAAAATTGTACGCAATGGGTTTTATTAGGTGATTGGTGCGTTCGCAGTTATTATTCTGACATATTCCAACTTTTTACGGTAATGACAAATTTACATATTTACATTATACATAAACATAATGATAACTGTCCCTACACATGCTTCATCTAAGAGCTACTGCCATTTCTTGCTCTTTTTTTTACTGCAGCGCGTTATCATTTTATTTATGAATTTGATTCGTTAAGATTATATTGTTGTCTTCATACCAGTTTCCATACAAGGTTGTGATGTACACAAATCCTTGCCGAACTGTTTCACAGGAATGTTGTCACATGGGCCAGGAATGCTCTGAAAGACATTGCTTTGATACACGCGAACTCCACTCTGAGAATCTTGCTGATTACCGACAGATGCAATCGATCTACTATCTGGTAGTAAATGTCTCGCAGAGGGACGTTGCTTCATAGTGTGAGCATCTGTCTTCTGGGAAGCTAGTAGTGTCCCTAATGTTGGTGCGTCATCGTCATTTCCACGTGGATCGATGAAGACAAAGACACAGCTAGCTATTGCCGCACCAGCCAAGACACCAATGAGGAGCAGAAAGCCATGTTTCAGAAATCTTTGGGAAATGATTTACAGGATACACATTATGCATTTAGGCGTATATTTATGAAAACATACATCAACAAAATTTCTGGCGCAGAAACTTCAAAGATAAACAAACAAGGTACCTCTTCCCAGAACTTTGTCGTTTGCCGGGAGACGTTGTTCCATTGGAAATACTAATTTGAACACTTTGACTATCCGCGGCAGCCATTTTACTAAACAAGATTTTCTACTNGTTGTTCCATTGGAAATACTAATTTGAACACTTTGACTATCCGCGGCAGCCATTTTACTAAACAAGATTTTCTACTACCACGTGAAATTCATGGAGAAAATGTGCTGCTGTAGGAGTCGACTAGAACATCCCAAACCGTCGCACAAATTTGTGAACTTTTCTACTTTTTTAACAATAAATCCCCGTCACTGACACCAAATAAACAGAACAATACTGTCAAAAATGTTCAATAAAAAGTGTTAATATGTCAAGACATAGACTAGCAACTTGTATCACGAATCACGAAAATGCCCGTTCACTATTTTCTTATTACACCGTTACTTTCCACTCCAAACTGCTCAAATGACCACAACAGCATAAAAAATTTAATTTAGTAAGTAATAAAATAGGATGTAATCATAAACATATCGATTTTCTAGCATAACTCCCTTTTCAATGGTTATATAAATATCACAACAAATGGTTACAAATTAGTACAACCGTCGTCGGTCAAAAAAAATACGTCATTTTCTGCACTAAACTAGCTCATGACTATGACTATGAATTGATATGAATATTATTAAGAGCTCTCGGAAAGTACAAAAACGGACGCGCTTAGTAGTGACGACCACCAAGTCTTTCTCACGGATACAAGTTTTGTACTGCAAACCAGGTTAACCCTCTGTTGTGCCCATAAGGAAATTGCAAAAATAACATGGAACCCAGTCTTTTGCAAAAGGAGAAAAAGAGTACCTGCTGCCGTACCAGAAAAAAATGAGAAGTATAAGTACAGGCTTTAGGGACAAAAAAATGTTATGTACTCATGGAAGTACTATGATTGCAGATATTGCACTACTGCTGCTACTACTACTATTCCTCCTGCTGCTATCATACAACACACTAGTAATTTTAACATGATGACGGTGTTATGTTGGAGAAATGTTCG
Organism: Callyntrura guangdongensis; assembly: GCA_027744295.1. Taxonomy (NCBI): domain Eukaryota; kingdom Metazoa; phylum Arthropoda; class Collembola; order Entomobryomorpha; family Paronellidae; genus Callyntrura; species Callyntrura guangdongensis. The sequence continues at coordinate 9,245 of JAHZNB010001578.1, forward strand.
ACAACAAAGACTGTGTTTTATTGTGATTACTTCTAAGCCAGTCTTGAATATGCATGGAAATAAGACAAGCGTACATTATAGTAAAACTACCTATAATGCTGGGTAAAAATTACTTACAACTTACAATGCTGGTTTGTCGCAATAAGATGCATATCTTCAACATTATCCTTTCAGACTTAAGATTTATAAAAGATTTAGTACACGTTGTAGAAACGTATATAGAAACGCCGTCTGCAAGTTCTGCAACTGTTTTATACCTTCGTCTTCGCCATTATATCCGCCGCTGTGTGCTCCAAAATTTGCAATATACAAAATAAAGCGGGGGCTACAATGGTTCGTACAGCAAGTTGAACAAGTTGGTTGTAATAATATTTAAAAAGCAGAAGTAATAACGATAAATGTATGTATATTAGGCATGTTGTAGTCGAATCGGAAAAATAAGGAAACTTCTTTTTCTTTTAAAGAGTTTATGGTTCTCTCTCTCTCAAAGCGGGAATACCAATCTGCCTAGTAAAAATGTCTATTACTCTGTGTTTGTAGTACGAGCACATTGACTATTATAATTCTCGTGAAATATGCTCAAAGTTTTGTACTTGGTGTGTTGTTGTACCCACTTCGGCAAATACTGAGTGCTCACTGCTCCAATTATCTGCAAGCTTCTCACGGAACCAGTCAGCCTGTTCACATTGATTCTCGTTTTATTTCAATTCCAGCTCTAACACCACCCACACTAACGTGTATAACTTGACCAGCTTAAATTTCATATTTACCCAGTCTTTTTTTCGCATTTCAACAGTATGCTTCACTCTTCGTAGAAGTAATGATAAACTATTGTTTGTTATTTTTAGAGAGGAAAAATCTGGCTTCGTTTTGCGTACTTCCATCAAAATATGCGACGTGCATGTATAAAATATTTATTGCAAAAAAAATTCAGTTTGTATAAATTACAAAAATAAGTTTTTTTCACTGGGTACACAAAAGAGGATAATCGACTAGCTGCACGATAAGCTAAATAGAAGTTCTTTTATTGCATGGGAAGTTGGCTTGACTGTGGTGTGTAAAAATCACCAAGAAAAAAATACGGAGATACTTCTGTTTTTGTAAAAAAAATAAAATAAGAAAACATACCGGGATTTATAGCTAATCTGTGTAGATAGGCTGCTGTGTGTGTACTGAGTAAAGAGTAAGGCGGTTTATAAGGAGTTTTTCGTAATGACGATGATGAGTAGGAATTTTAAAAAGATGGTCGTAAGTTCCTAGATAGGTAGGCATTAAAATGTCTTACATGCCACTTAATATACACCTCCTATTCTATTCTCCTACAGTACTGCTAAACTGAGGAAGACGACTGCTGCTTATCAGGTTTAATGAACGCAATGACTTTAGCACACAAGACACCAGCAAACGGTCATCATTTCAAAATTATAGTTTGCAGGAGAGGAAGTAAACAGTTCCATCCAACACACCTACACACACAC
>JAHZNB010001579.1:0-20356 GCA_027744295.1 Callyntrura guangdongensis
GGATGAAATTTTTGAAGTGTGAAAAAATGCATTAAAAGTTTACTTTTTCAAATGCTTCAAATGCTTTTTGATACAGGGATGAAAATTTTTGAGCAAATGTTACTTTGAAGTGTGGAGAAAAAATATTATTCAAAAATATTAAGGAGGTTTCAATTTTCTTATTTTTATAATGCTCATTTGCATATCTAAAAAAATTCGTATTCTAAAAGACTCAGTCGGTACCCAGATCAACAGTACTGTAAACAGTGGATCACAGAAAAACAAAGGTGCTTTTTCCCTTGAACGTTTGCATATTTTCAAAAGGCGTCAAAAACCAAGTGTGCTTCGCGTATTTTATAATAAATGAACAGGTATTATTTAGGTATTGTCAATATTTATTTCCTCATTGCACTCTCGCACAGCAGCAGCAGATGCACTTCGACAGTGATTTCTTTCAGTATAAAAATGTTCAGCTCTGTACTGTTTTCATCATCAATAATAACGCTCCAAACACACATAAAAGAAATAAAAAAATAAGAAAAGTCACTGGTGTTACCACTATCTTCCTCCACCTTTTCCTCCTTTCAACCCTGTCATAACTGCAAAATATTTCCCAAAAAAGATGCTTCTTCCTTTGGTTTCTCTCCCTCTCTCTCCAGAATAATTTTTATGTTCAGTTTGTGCACTGCATACGAAGCAATAGTGGTGCGGCGGTGGCGGGTGTGAGAGGATTTATGAGTATTTTTGTTAAACGTGTTAGGTTCTCTGAGTTTGTGTGTGTCTGTGACTGAGTTTAGCCGGGTAGCAGCGGGAGATAAAAAGACTCGATAAATACGGGATACTACCGCTAAACGTGGCAGTAACACAGTCATACAGAGATACATTATTTTGAGCCAGTTGTAAATCTGTCGAAAGCAAACGAAAAGATAAGCAGACAAACAGAAAATTCACACACACACACAAATTCATAAATACATATAGGAAGGTAGGTACACACTATTGAAGCATTTTTACTCAAAACCCTTTGTTCTCAGATTGCATTGCATTATTACTCCCGCAATTCTGTACGCACCAAGACGCAACAAGATTATCAACCATGGCTCCATGTCATCTTGCCTAGCTAAGAAAACTGTGCACTTGAAATAGAAAAAGGCTGGCTGTTTGCCTCGATAAACATATCCGACAATAAGTTGGATGATTTCTTAGCGTAGGATTGATTTGGCAGTATCTGGCAACAGCACTTTGTAGCAAAAGGTACCCATTTACATCCTCAGCAGTTGGAGAATGTATGTGATAGTAATAGGTAGTAACGCTCATTCAACAAAACTCCCTTTTGAAGTGAGGATAATGCCCCTGGTGTTGTGTGTCAGCGGCTGCTGTTTTGAAACGGAGCGTGGATGCACTCTCTCTAGGACAACTGTCGTTTCCTATATCACCATTTCCATATAAATTTGACTGCTAACTGGAGAAACCCCGTACAATAAAAAAACGGGAAATTGTAAGCAAGAAAGGAAGAAAAGCAATGAATCATATTATTCATATGATGATGATGCCATTTACCCTGGCTGGGGGTGGCAACGGAGTGGTGGGTGCTATTGCATATTGCATTGCGCTTATAAACCATCACCATGGTAATGATTCTGGTGATCACCTCCCCTTCCGCCTCCTCGATTGCTGGGATTCACAGAGAATAAAAAATACATACTTACACCACAACACATACAGAAGTTTGCCTGTCTCTCCCCTGGCTTCTTTTATGCATCTACTTCGTCGTTGCAAAGAAAGGAGAAGAAAACGCTTCCCTGTTAATATAATTCACAACAATAATTCAAAAAGAGAAATCAGCAAAAGGAGAAGCAGGGACAGAAAGAGGAAATAGAGGAATTTCACTCTCAGCAGTGGAAACAGCAGTGCCCGTAGTAGTAGCAACAGCAGCAGCAGTCAATAGTAAATAAATAATAGTCTCTGGGAGACAGAACAGAAAGAAGAGAGGTGCAATAAGCACTGCATTACAATGAGGACAGTGGATAGAGCCTGTCGGAGTGGTAGGTAGGTTTCGGTTGACCACTGCATGCCGTTTACGCGCGGTGGTGGTAGTGGGGCTGATGATGTTATTGGGAACAGTAACGTGGTTGGTTGTGTGTGGTGTTTGTCTGACGAGGACGACGATAAGTTTTTTGGTGAATCTCAAATTCCCTTCTTGCACCATCACCATTATCATCTTCACGACCAGCAAATACTAGTGGTTCTGTTCTTTGCGTTTATGGAGTGAATGGCGGGGGAGCGATACCACACACTACTCTGTGGTCAATATAAAAATAAAATCAAAGAAGGGAAACGGGAAGAAGAATGGAAAGATTTTTCTTCTTCCCTACTGCTGATCATCATCATCTCGGCATGATCATCATCATCATGCAACGTGTGGGTATGTATATTTATTATAACCCCGACAACTAAAACTAAATACGACAACTCGCACTTACTCATTATTATATCCAGTTTTTCATCTCCGTCTTCTCCTTCTTTTCTTCTTAAGCTTTCTTTTTATGTTTCCAAACTGGCGAGATGATATGATGCTCGCCGTCGTGATGTTGATAACCGTTATGATCAGGATGATTGCAGAGCAGTAGTAGCTTTGGGGGGATGGTGGTTGTGAATAGACTTTGGCTTTGGTTTGTGTTTGCCCCCTCCTGTGATTATAAATGCGGCCGCGGCGCGGCTAGACTATCAAAAGCTGCTGCTATACTAGACCTGTAGTTTTAAACTTATGTGCGTTCCTATGTGTGTCATAATATTATTCGTATTATTACAAGGAACTCTCTGATATACTCTCAGTAACTCTCTTAATGCACGCATCATCAACACCATACCACACTACCACAAGTGTGGGAAATTACTGATACAACAACCACACAGGATCATTACAGGTTATTATAAGAGTTCTTCTCCTCCCCCTCCTTTAGAAAAGAGAAACCAAACAAACCAGACCGTCATTGATGAAAAAGGGAGGAAAAGGAGGATGAGTATGGAATAAACCGCCAGTTCGTGGAGAAAAATTGAATAATACCAACTGAAGTAACTTTCACAACAGACGCTACTGCTCACCGTTCCCTCGGAACTTTACTCTCTCTCTCTCTATCTCTCTCTCTCTCTCTCACTCTCTTGCCTTTTAGGATGGATATTATTCATTTATACTAGGTATTTATATTCAGTAAAGCATGTCAGTAGGTACTTTTTAGATTGTTTAGGATTTTATTTCGGTATATGAAATACTGAAATACATGTACGTATGGTGAGAATGCAATCGATGACACCCAGTGTTTCTCCAGATTGGAACGATGCCTTTATGAAGTGACGAGAGCAGCTGTGTCGTAAAGTAATGCATGGCTAGTTCTTGACTTTACCTACTTTAATAGGTCTTTATTAGCTTATTGCGAAATTTATATATGTCGCGAATGGTTAATGCAAGGTCTATAAAATTCTGCATTAATTATGCGTGACATTTTTTAATTCAATTTGCATACTTAATTCGATTACTCAGGTGTTGAGTAAAGCTTCATAGCCAAAATACTTGTATGTAAACACACATATACGTACCTGTTTATTAAGTAAAATGGTTTGGGGCAAAGTAATCAACAAACAATATTGTTTTGATTTTTCACGACGGGACTCTATACTTGATAAAGATGCGAACCAACCTTGATATTATTACATGTGCACTGCACTACATAAAACGTTTAATTTGTTTAAAATCACCGATATTAACATTTCCGTTGACAAAATTCCATGACTGAAAACAAGTCAACCTCGCCCGACAAAATCGGAACAGTTTAGTACAATTAAGAAGTGTGGAGTTCAATCATAACTACTTTAAAGTTATTGTGTGTGTAAGCAGAAAGACTTTATGTGTGCACCACAATTACCTATTTATGCAGCATAGAAGAATGAAAGTATGTAGGAGTAGTGGCTATAAGATGTTTCTGGTTGACATTCAATTTTTTTAAAGATGAATGTGAATTCTGGTCAAGACAAGAGCAGAAAGCATTATGCGAACCATGATATAACATGTAGGGTGTAAATATGGAACCACTCTTGTATATTATAATACGAATATCAATACATTTACGCATAAACCTCATGCCTCCCTGTAAATATTGCGTCGTTTGTTTTGAAACGTGTTTTAGCGTAAGTGGAAGTATGAAACAGATGATGGCAAATGGTGACACCAAGGAAAATGAAAAATTTAGCAAAGTATTTACGAGTTACTAGTCTGACTGGGCAACCTGAGAAACAGTAAAGCCTATAAATTACGACCAGAAATACCATATATGATCCAAAATGGTATGCCCTAATGAAATATTGCCGATAAACGTGATCTATCATCCTCCATTACGCACAAGCACACGCACATTATTGTCCCTAAACTTCTAGCAACACATCTCCCACCAGACGCTACTTGCCTTTTTTGATGTCCAAAAAAATATAATAAAAATAACAAATATACTTTTAAAAATAGCAACATCAACACCATCACAACAACAAAGTTGATAATGTACTTTTGTACTGGTGACTGCTTTTACTGCAAGTCTTTTCAACCACCGTAAACGGTAAACACGCTATCAATTTTTAGGTAGTTTTGGCTTTTGTGTAAAAGCTTTGGCAGCGAAGACGATGATAGTCGAGTTTCTAGTAGAGAAGAAGGTGGTTGATAAATTTTCTTTCTGCAAAGTAGATAAAAAGCTGTTACGCACTTGCGATTATCAAAGTAACCTAACATTACTAGTGGACACGCATATTTTGTATTAATAGTAGTAGTAGTAATACTGACTGCATATGTGTTAGGTTCCATTTAATGGGACATGTTTAAAAAAGAGAAAAACGGGATCATATAACAAAATCGATGTGTAGGCAATCATTGTACTTAACTTGTGTAGTCGGTTTCTCCTAGTATGTATGTGTACTTAATTCTCATAACTTGTTTGCTCTTTCATTCTCCCTCTACTCACTCGGCAACGCACACTTTTGTGTACATTGTGCACATGGTGGCTCACTAAAAAATGTACTCCATGCCTTCATGCCTTTTTTCCTCGTCAACATCCTCTCGGCACCATCAAAACTATCATAATCATTCATAAGCATCATCATGAGTCTTTCTCCCCTTTTCACTGTCTCATTATTTATTACGCTCGACGTGCAACAACCAGCAACGATGATGATACACAGAGTGTACAACAGTAAAAGTCGACAGACTGAAATACCGTGATTTAGAACACTTGTAGTAGCTAATGCTTTTGTATCATTTTCATCACATCGTTATTATGCATGAGTCAATTGATAAGGGTTTGCGAGTATTGCTTGTCGTACCCGCACCGCACTACGATATGGGTAACAGTCGCTAAAGGCAATGAACTGATGTGCTATCTCTTCAGAAACTGTAAGGTCTCTACCTGCAAACGGTCGTCTTGTGAGCTACATGGCAAATATTTCCCCATCAGAGGTCGTTGACTGATACAAGACAAATTAACCATTTTATTTGAACCTGTGATACTTATTGCTGCACCAACAAGTGAGTTGTAAATCGATGTAAAAAGGGAAAATCTTTTTTTCAATTACACATGTGTTTTATTTTCATATTCAAACTTTCCCTGCATATCATACGAAGAACAATCTGTGAATATGTACAGCGCACATGTTGATGTTATGGAAACGCCGTAAACGCAAAAGTGGTTACATATTTCTGTACATGCTATAGCAACTAGTTTAAGTTAGAACCCTTTCGAGATAATAATACTATGTAATAGTAATAAGTGATATTTTTGCTGTGTCAGAAAATGTAATATGCGTAAGTATTTCTGTCACTTGCAATGTACACAAGTAAAATTTAATGTACACACACACACTTTTCTATGCAGCCATATTTTTTTGTAATGATAGAATGAAATAAGCTATTTCATCTTTTTTCTTTCAGTTGATGTCCTCTGGCAAATATGAATAAACTAGTGACTTCCTGATGTAACAGAGAAATCAATCAGAACCAGAGTAGTACATCATTCTACTGTACTTGGTCGTACATTTTAGAGAAGATGAAAAGTTTTTTTTTTAAACTTCAAACAGCTAGTTAGTTTCATACGAGCACAAAAATGTTTACATTGTAAATCTGTACCTTGTTATGTTAAATGTTATCTTTTATATTTTCGAGTTTTGTAACTATTAAAATGCGTGCGTAAAGTGAAAAGCGACTAAACAAATAGTCAATGTCGTGAGGAAATAACTCCGTGCAGTTGCTACTGCTAATTGAATTGAGTACCTCATTATGGAGGTTGGTTTGGTCGTATAATACTGTATATCATATGACCGTATAATATTACCGCAGTGAGTTTTGTGTACATAAAGTTGGGTACTTTGATGTGGGTAATTTATACTACAAATCTTGACAAGAAAACCATAGAACTTCGGAAAATTATCAAACATCCCACATTCTCACCGGGAACACTGTGTATTCAATTCAAAGAAGAAACAAGTCATTTTGTAAATGAATAAAATTGTAAAAAGTGAAGAAGAAAATTAAGTACTCATGCACTTATAATTAATTGTGTCGCTTTTGAAAAGGAGCTACAAAGATCGATCGACTGTCGCTTTGCGAACAATGCAAAGTGATGCGAGCATTAGCCCCAAGTCAGACTTATTTTTTTGTATTGGCGAATGGTAGTATTTCAAATAAATTACATACCTGGAACTAATTACAAAAAATAATAAACCATGAAGTCAAGGACATAGGGAAGTAGCGAAAGCATTCATTGGAATTATAAACATAATGTACATGTTTTTTTTTGTAGTTTGAATTTTCTAGCCATAGCAAATCGCCCCAGAGATACACTTATATGACCTTTGACCCTATCCTGTCGAGCTAGGAGGTCAAGCTTTTGTTAGCTTATAAAGGAGCCCATATGCTACCTGTATGAAAATTTTGGTGCAAATCGCCCCATAAATACCAGAGATACAACTATATGACCTTTGACTCCGTTGACCTTTGACATCAGAAAATATCAGGTGCACAACTAGAGGTTATCGATTGGTGCAAACAGAATTCTAAAATTCCTTCTCGTCTCTGAGATATGGCGCGGACAGACAGACGAACAGACATTCGTGCGAAAGGTTTCGCTACTTAATAATAAATTGGAACGCAAAGTGAAACTGATTGATTTTCGATAATCTAATGGTACCTAGTACCTGGTTCCATACTCATTGTTTTAATGAATTGTTTAATCAGATTAACTATTGTTTACACAATTTCGAAATTTGCTCCCATTTTTGAACTCCCCGACCGTGGTGACTTTTTTTAAACTACATCCTGAACCATGACATGTAGCACCTTCAACACAAAACACAATATTATTCAGGCCAATTACTTTTCAACTGTGACAGAGTGACTCGGTCCGTTTCACCAAATTTAGGACAAATATATAAATCCCTTTGAAGAAGAAAAAAGGCATTTTTAGAATGTGTAAATCCCTACTTGAAATTGTCGTTGTAGTAGTAGGTGATGATGTTCTTTTGTGAAAAAGGAGGTGTGCGGATTATATGAATGATAGGGAGAATTTACGTGTCGCCGAAAGGCAATCCTACATTTTAAAGTCCGTGTGTCGGTAGCTGGTTGAGTTGTCTTGTGATGTGAAGGATTGTCACACACACTATGCAGGATGTCCACCGAAAAAATCTTTTTTATACATAAAAGATTCACATACGCATCAAATTCACTATAGTTTTGTGTGCAAACTTTCCAGGTTTTCACGATGTTTTATTCACCCAAATGACTTTATTTTTTGTCGTCGTCGTTCTCCTTGAGATGTTGTCACTCTGCTCGCTTTCTTCCTTTTCCTAGTGACATACACGATATATGCAAGGGTGGAATAATGAAGTGTGAAAAAATTGAGAGATTGTGAGAGCAGCAGCGCATTGTTATCTGCCTGTGTGTGCGCGCGCCATTATCATCCCATTCCATGTTCCCATAAACCTTTAAGACTTTTTGCATGATAGATAAGCTGTATTACTAACTAAGCGGTTGTACGTTATTCCATTCTCAGTTATACTGAAGAAACGAAAGAAATAATATTTTGGTTTAATGGCAGTAAAAGTGCTTCTAAGGCACCACACATGCAATAAAAATGCATGTTCAATGTTCCTTCTTACCAGCAACGCCGGACATTACACCACCACTATATAGCTGGCTTCAACGCCATGTGAAAAGTGGAAGAAAGGAGAAGTCGAGTAGCAAATGCGTGTGAGGACAAGTTTTCTATTGTCTCCAGAAAAGTGGCGGGTTTCGTGTATATGCGTACTTTTATCCACTCTTTTTTCTTGTCACTTTGGTCAACACTATCTTCTGTCAGTACTGCGTCTCCGTTGTCTTTGGAGTCAGTGACGAAGACAAAGAAGATGACCAAGAAAAAAGTGTATTCGTCTCCAATTTTTCTCGTCGTCACTAGAATACTATTACTATCAACGTTAGCAACAATATCCCTCCTGTATCAGCCAAACTATAACATTACCTCGCCAACAGACACGGTCACTGAAAAGACATTGTATTGAAATAACAGGAAGAGTGAATCATGCAAAAGCAGAAGAGTTGTTAGTTTGTCGGGGTATATTTGGCTGAGCTGAAAAAAAGTGTGCAAGAAGCCAAAGAGAAAGAAGGACAAGGGTTCTTTTTATTTATATTCGTTTTCTTTACTTGCCATGGCCGACGCGGCTACTTTCTTAACCGGAACAAAACTGGAGAAATGTGAGAAAAGTAAGAGGGAATAACAGGATGAACAAGAACAAGATAGATGCCTGCCTTTTAGATACCCACAGCGTCGTCACTCTTTGTTCACTTTTTTTCGCTCCTTCTCTTTGCTCCAGCAACTACCAAGTCAACCAGTGAAGCATATTCAAAGAACAACGGTTTTGCGTACGTAGTAGTAGTGGTATGACGAAGACACGTAAGTATAAAAAATTGCCTTGTACAAATGGACATGGACAGGTTTCGTTGGGGAAAAGAGTAAGGAAGATGCTGAAACTGGAGAAGGAGAGGAGATAGGGAGGTGGAGGAGGAGGAGGAGGAGGAAGTGAGTAAAAAATGGGAATACCCGTGAGACGAAGACATGTGTGCGTTGGTGGTGATGGTGGAGGTTCAGGCTGCCACTAGTTTTTTGTCATTTCTCTCATGGGTATCAATAAATAGCTTGAAATGGACCTTTGCAACCCTTTCAAAATGCATCTTTGTCCTCCCTGCGACAGCGATGGAAGAGAAAAAAGGAGGTGGTAGTAGCAGGAAATTGTCATTTTCATATGATAGCATATCATATCATCATCAGCGGTACCATCATATTTTTTCTATTTTGTCTTTCGTCTAATCCGTCGGCTCAAATTCAGAGAGATTTCAATTTTGTTCAGGTTTACTCTGTGAACAAGGACGAATGACGACGACAAGGAAGCAAACGTTCTTTTTAGATGGATGGAGATACCGACACTCAACATTGCAGTCTGCATTGGTCGTCAGTCTTAATACGCTACGCAGGGGTTGAACAAAAAAGTCCCCTTTATCATATTAGCTTTCAGACGGTTTCCCAAGAACATAATATTCCTGCCGTATTTTTTATGTATGCTGCCTCCACCGTCGTCGTCACTATCATTAAAATATTTTTGGTCATTTCATTAGAATCAGATTGCTATTTATTGCATCATACACGTTACGACACGACAATGAAAGACCGCAACCAGTATTGCCACACACACATAACGACTTGATGTTTTCGTTCCTTGGGAACGATCAGTCCCGGTGTAGGATAGGTATAGGAATATTACAATATTTCTCTTATGAATAAATTCAATCCTTCTGCGGTGGCGTACCCATCTTCTTCATCTTTTACATTTAAAATTAATGTTATGCCCATTTATGTACGTGAAAGCATGTATAGGTATCTACCCCAACCTTACGAATAGGAATTTTCCCCGTTGCTTCCACGCATTTCACCTAATACTTTCGGAATTAGTAAAATTGCTCACTTAAATCAACTTGGCATAGGTATGTGCTTTTACGCTGCTAACGTCATAGAAGCCTTGACATAAAGACATTCTTCCACAAGAGCACCCAAAAAAGCTCAACTGCCGCTAGTGCTACTGCATATTATGCTGTTCGTCCTCTTCGTCCTACCCTCTCTTGATCTATTTACATATGAATGAAAAGTTAATTGATATTACAGAAAGAAGGAAAGCAGAAGAAGCCGAGCCAAGACGATGCTGTAGACGACCACTTTATGCGGCTTTTCCCATTGTCATTTCCATAAGGGAAATGCGATTTAAGATTATCATTGTCATCATCAGTGTCAAAGTAAATTGGAATCAACTGGTAACACTCCCACTTTTTTATACTCTCCCAATTTGCAGTCTTTGTACCACACACTCCCAACTACAGGGAATAGAATACCCACTCGTATTTTTAATCTTGATTCGATGATGATGGCTACGGCAGCCAAGGCTATATGGAAACTTTACTACGGGGAGGGAAGTAACTACAGCTTTTACATTATATCTGAAAAAAATATAAGAATGCTTACATACAGATACACAAACGGTAACGTCAATAGGGAATGTAAAGATTTCATTATTTTTTGTGCACATCGTCAACATTTCCTTTTTGCAGTTAAGCGTAAAGCCGGTTGTCTTTCAAACAACGTTACCGTATATACACATCATGCGCTATTGCCTTGCCATCTCCTCGTCCAATTTCATCTTTCATCATATTCATAGAGAGAATTGAGAATGCTTTTCATCTCTCAGAATAATGCATGTGTAATGGTGGTGGTACGTTGTTGAGAGAGAAAGAGAGAAACAAAATATGCGTGGCGTATGTACACAATTACATAGGTTGGTGAAAATACAAAAAATGCTACAGGAAAAAGTACATAGACGCCTCTGTTTCTTCTGACAGGCTGTGTTGACGACGACGATGATGATATCATCACTATCATGTGACGATAATATTACTACCATTTCATAGCCGTGATACTGAGAGTAACGACTATCACCATGATCATGATCATCCTCCGTCCAGTGGGACAGTTTCTGGCACATGTCGGCTGGTAAAGGAAGAAAGTGGGAAAGGGAGCGAGAAGGAAATGTAAATCATAAAAAAATCATATCAAAATGTGATGATCATGTTATTATGACTACCCGCTTACGAGAGAACAACGAGAACGTACACCCTTCTTTTGCCACCACTGCAGTTTCGTGGACAAATTGTAGGGAGGAATTGCACAGAGAGATGAGAAATGAAGTACTGATCTAACTGCTGTGCATATAATATGTAGAGGTGAAGTGTGAGTAGGTTGCATAATATTATCCGTGCTGTACATGCCAAACAAAAATATTGTAGGCAATATTAACATGTTTGCATGTACTTATTGTAATAGCAAATATACACCCCGTTTCATTCTTGTATGTTACAATGTCCTGTTTGCATATAAAATTTTGTACAATTGTGTTATTCTTTTTATGGTAGAACGTGTGCTTATGACCGACTTACCGACAATCAGGTAGGCTAGACAATCCGATGACAATTGAATTGCCTTTCAATCTAAAGAACAAACGTTTCACGATGACGACAATGAACAACAATTGTACGGTGGACTTTTATAATGCTTCTATTGTTTCCTTTCATGAACTTATAATAAATCCGTATCACTATTTTCTTAGTTGATAATGTCATTTTCCATGCACAACTTAAGATTAATGTAATGAGGTGTAGGCCCTGGGGTAAAACGCAATAGCTACTTTACACATTGGTAATTTTTGTAATTGTAATACGCTTAGTATCTGCTTATGTATATGTACATTTGGAAAGTAAAGTTAATATAGTAGCACCATAATCCCGCTATGTGTATGTGTAAACCGCTTTGGATGGAACAGTACTACCGATTTTTCAAGGAACCGAGCTTGCTTTCACTTTCCAAGGATTCTTTCTAAAGATGTGTGCTTCAACTCCACTCGTAGCAAGCCTTCAAGATAGTGGTTGTAATAATACCACTGAATGAATGGGTTACAATATACTTCTAAGCTCGCAGGGAACCCGACGACCTCACCCAAAGTAATAGCTTGTTTTGTCGTACCCCTCACCACAAGCGTATTATGCCCATAATCTTTTTATTTTTCTTATAAACATGTACATAATCACTAAAACACCAGAAACAACGGCCATGCTAATCGTCATTGCTACCAGCTTGATGTAAAGCAGTTCTCTCTTTTTTTATTATGTCCTATGTACATGTGTAAATACGCTGGCGACAGAAAGTGTCCTGTCTTTAAAATGTTCCTTTGATATTGGGAACGTTCTATAGTTGGAATGACATTTCATCAGTTGGAATAGTAGTAGTACAAGGGCATTATCATCTTAACCGTCATCACTTCGTAAGCCCTTTTCAACCCATTCAATCTATTTTACGACAGCGTCTTTTCTTTTCTGAAAACAAAATGTCACCGTTCCTGTCGTTGCGGTTGGGCTAAAGATGTTGGTGTGTAATGTTTATCATGACACGATTTAGCCATTTATGTGTGCGCCTTTATAAGGCAAATACACGATTACATCCCATATTAGCAAAATGATTGAGAAACTTTGAAATTCACCGCATATTGCGTAATTAAGTATGTATCTTCCTGTAGAGTAAACCCCTTTCGGGCTCACAGTGTTTGACTTTTTTATAAGGAGGTGGCACTGTCAGCAGACTTGGCAGAGCGGAGGGTGACTAAAAATATTCCAGTCTTCCCCGCACCTTTTCAAGCAGATCATTATTTTTAGGGAACAAGTGCACATGAATATCTACTCAACCCTCTCTCGCTGCATTCTACTGTGTGGAAGCAGAACCCATATTAGCAAAATGATTGAGAAACTTTGAAATTCACCGCATATTGCGTAATTAAGTATGTATCTTCCTGTAGAATAAACCCCTTTCGGGCTCACAATGTTTGTCTTTTTTATAAGGAGGTAGCACTGTCAGCAGACTTGGCAGAGCGGAGGGTGACTAAAAATATCCCAGTCTTCCCCGCACCTTTTCAAGCAGATCATTATTTTTAGGGAACAAGTGCACATGAATATCTACTCAACCCTCTCTCGCTGCATTCTACTGTGTGGAAGCAGATGTTTTGTAAAAAAAAACACATGAATGAACGTGTAAACAAAGTCAATAAATTTTTCCTGTTCACTCTCCTCAAACAAACGTGTCTCTCAAGTGGGATCAAGACTAATGAATGAAGAGTGAAGGGAAGTGGAGAGCTACTAAAGGGAAGGGATGGAGATAAAGTCGAGTATTTTCCGAAAATAAACAAGTTCAAGTGCAACCACCACACTCACACACACACCACCCATATAACACAACGGATCATCAGACAGCAGCAGCAGTAGTAGCTAAAAAGTTGATAGTATCAAAAAAAGAAGTCAAGTGTAATCCCCTTTTTGAGAGAGAGAGTAACTGTCTAATCTACTTGTGCTACTTGAGGAATAACATACCAAACCGCAGTATGTCGGAACCGACAGCGATGCAATGTGTCGTATCCCTCCACAGCTTTTTACTTTGTTACTACGGTAATGCAGTTAAACCAGCTGTGCAACTTGTGGTGGGACATACAGAAAGAAAGACTGAATTTTTCATTCCATTTTTGATTGTTTTTATTATTTTCCTGACAATTATGATTATTAAGATGTGATCCTGCTTATTTTCTATCTTGTTTCATGCATGTGTATTCCCCCTACTTTTCAAATTATGTAATCCAGGCTTCACACTGAAATTAAATTATTTTCAGCAAATGTCATTCATTATGGTGGAGTCAGATGGAAAATCTCAATTTTCTCGCTCTAGTTACCACCGTGGTGTTGTAATTATTGTGGTTTCCTGATTATTCCTGAGTACAGCTTTGAATTACACATTATAATTAAGAATTCAAGGGAAAATTAAGAAAACTCTAGACTAGACTCTATTTTGAATAGACAGCATGAGATGAGGTGTAGAGGGGATCAACTTCTTCAGCGGATCTGGGGAGTTGTGAAAAGAAACAGAAGAACGCACAGCACCAGCTTGCACCGCGTCAGTTTCTGACTGTGTTTAAATGAGAGAATACGAGAATCTTCTCTGTTTTCATTCTGTCACCCCTCGTCTTTTTCTTTCCTGTTGTTACTCAACAAGAAAATGGCTCCTACATTCCTCCTAAATTCACTACTCACACTAGTGATAAAACCGCTTACTTTCCGTCTTTGTTGTTATACACACATATTATATGTATTACTGTGCGTGCGTTGCGTAGGCTCTACAATTTGACATTCCAGAAACCAGTGGCAAGTGGAGCATCATGGGAGCATCATGGGAGCTTAAACAATAAAATGTGGAATGTCAGCTCATTTATAAGGTGAATAAATTTAGAAGCTCCATCAAAATGGTAACAAACTATACCCTAATTGGGTCAAGATGACCTTGATGGAAATGCAGAGATGGGGTAAGACTAAACTGAAAGGATGCTTTATTTGTTTTTAGATTCAACATTTCATCACTGTTTCCCCTACTGTCACTAGTAAAGGAAACCAGAGAAACCGGTAAATTGATAAATAGGGCGATGATGATAATTACGTACGTGCAAGTTGTGGTGTTGGAATTGTATTTGTTTATATACTTTTCCAACGTTGATACGATTTCCAACCTACTTCGTCACTTTCCTCATCATCACCCACCAACTCACCAACCCTTTTTTTGACGTTTCTCCTTTTCTCACTCAATCTTAAAGGCCAAATTTATACAAAAACGGTTGATTACGTGGAGGGATTTCGTTTTGCTACCAACAAGCAACTTTAAGCTGGAAATTTTCACACTTTTTGTTATTCCTACTTTCTTCTCACTTTTCTCCCTCTTTCTGTGTATTTTGTTCTGTTAACGCTTGGTTTGCATGATTTAGCTAAAAAAAAGAAGGGAGAAAGAGATAACTGAAGGAAATGAATAAGCAAGTTGGCTAGAGCTACCGCTACTAGTACCACACGAGTGGTTTCTTTTAGCCCTCTTGTATCTCATATCTCACCAAAGTAGTCGGCTAGCTTGCCACACAGTAGGAGAAAGAGAGAGTGAAATGCAAAAGCAAAGCAGTTAACTTGCCTGACTATTAAAATGAAAAAGTGTGAATATCAAAGAGAACCAGACAGCTTACGAAATCTGAACACGTACTTTTCCACTTAACTTGCAATAATAATAAATATTCTACTGTGCAGAGAGTTTTCACTAACGAGTAACGACTCGCGACTGGAAAAACAGTGGCGGCGTCCAACAAAACAAACAAATAATTATAAATATGGATAGGTTTACATGCGAGAAAAAAACAATGTTTTTTTTTATTTCTTAAGGGTCCGGGGAAAAGATTTTTTTTTGTAGCACGTTAAAAAAGGCATGCATGCAACCATGAACGTATATATATCATCTTTTTCCTTCGCTTGGTACGTTTTTTTATTTAATTGCTTCTCTCCTCATTTATGTTCTCTTGCGCCCTTGGTTGGTTTTCCATTTTTGACAAATTGCCTAGTGCATAAGTGAATATATAGGCATGTAAAAAAACATACGAGTTTATTTAAGTAGCTCAGGAGATGGTAAATTGCTGTCGTGATGAATTTTGGCTAATGTAAAAATTATTCTGTTTGGATTTTTAAAATGCAAAAATTATGCTGCCATGTACGTGTGATTAGCATTTAAGGGTGTGACCCTCATTATCTCTTTCGGCTCACGTCAGAAGTGCAGGCGACGAAGCTGACAGACGCCAAAGTAGCAAAAAATTAGAAAAAGCAGGACTGGTGTTCTCTGTAATAATTAGTTTTAGTAAATTTCGGTGGTATTCAATTCCCAGATTTTTTTTTGCTTTTCTGTCGTAAGCCGCTGTGGGTCTGGTTAACGAAATGTATGCAGGTAAGTGTCTTTTAGCTGGCGAAGAGATGTGAAACCCTTTGAAAGGTATATTGAAAATGTCATTTTTACTGACAATCTTGATTTACTGCTTTCTATAGCTAGAGAAGACGAAAACTGCGAAACCAGCAGGAAAACACATACTGGCACCCTGGCGTATTTACCGAAAATGCTGAGGCGTGAAAAAAAATAACAGCAACCCACGACAAGTTCACAACAACTACAGGAAACAACTTTTGAATATTCAAAAGCATAAAATAAGTAGGATTGTAAAGGAAAGTCAGTTCTTACACAAGACACACTGCTTTATTTTCCCTGCTGCTTCCTCTCTCCGTTCGCTTAGTTTTCTTTCATTAAAACACTATAAATCATCAGTTCACTTTTTCCTACCCATTTCTCTCCGTTTTTGCAAGTTACTATTCTGCATGATAAATCCGTCCATCGTGATTTTCCAGCCAGAGGAGAAGCAATTCTCATAGTTAAAAAACAAATGGCACTTTTACGCCATACAAAAAATGTATACCCAGCAAAGTCAACGTTATTTACAGCCTTTTCCCGCCACTTACTGGTACCTCTTGTACGAAGTAGTAAATAAAAATATGACTGTGTATTGTTTTCTTCGACTTTGCATAAAATGTAAACGTTCCTTAAAACGTCCCGGTTTAAAACTAGACACACTCCAAAACACGCCCGGATTCATTTCGTTGCTCCCCTCGAGTGGGTCTCCATTATATCTGTCACTAGTCCAGATAGAAAACATACTTGGCGTGCTACTCCACTGCTACCGCCTTTATCTATGCTGTTAATGCTGCTAGCAGGAATGTTTGAAATAACGAGATGCCGCTTACAGTATATTATTTATTATTACATGTCTCCAAATCTGACACCCACACACACCTTTCTGTATTTTTTCTCCAAATCATGAAGGGCAAAACAGGAAAAAGTGAACATTGAACAAATTGTTTATGGAATGATGAATGTAACATGCGTAACTGTGTAGAAAATTGTAGATCATGGGTTAACACGTTCACTGCCAATTCGTCCAGATTGCATTGCGTGACTCGTACTTCTGCAGCCTTTACGAATGATTTTGATTATGACGGAACAAATACTCTCTTGTTCCGCTTCTTTACATGCCACCAGATTTCTCTTTTTTTTCTTTCTAAACTATAACTTATTACATTTTTGCAACGCTCTTTGATCATGCCATAAACCCTGTCGTGAAATAGTCGTTCCATTTCTTCTACTGACTTGTGGAACCTGATACACAACCAATTCAACTATTAAACAACGCAAGGGTTCGCGGCATGGATCGAAGATGTTCTACAGGTCCATGGAACGGTAAAAGAAAACCAAGGGAACAAAAATAAAGACATTAAAATTAAAGTAATCTAATCGTGTGCGTGGAGCATGTGGCAATGGAAGGGTTGTGAAATGGGCCTTTTCATCCTGACTTGAAGACAGGCAGCAGGATGTTATATTTATGACGTAGACGTAACCAATGGTTTTTAGTACGGAGGTGCGAATACAACTTTTACACTAAACTTCCTGCAGTTAGCTACGGGCCTGTTGTTTTTGGAATTTTATCTTCAGGATTTTTTTGCATGTGTAATTTAATTCACCGTTAGAAATAGGAAGCGACTATTAAATTAGTATGTTTGCTTGTTGATCAATTGAGCATTTTATGTGCACAAAATCTTTTCACTCTTGAGAACATTACCACAACACCCACTTCTTTCTAAATCCCCGATAAAGTTGTGTCAAAAATGGAAAAGTATCTTTAGGCATGATGGAAGGCTGAGTTTGGTTGACAGCGTTTATTTGGGAATTTGTCCACGTATTGGAACAAGTGTGTGCATTTGGCAGGACGTTCAAAGAGAAAATCTGAGGAACCCATCCTTGTGAATACTCACAGTTGTATATGGTAGAAGAGGGGAAGATTTCCGGATGAAAAAAGAACATGGGAGAGAAAACAAGGAGAAAATCAGAAGTGAATGTAATCCCCGAAATAAAAACAACGGCTTTACTAACACCAATGCCATTTTAAAGAGCGTCTACAATGTTTGTGGTTGTTGAGAAAGTAAACTAAAAGAATACAGTAAACCCCGCATAAAAAGAGGGCGAGAGGGTACGAAGAAATAAAATAAAAAAAATCTGAAAGCTATAAATCCTTGATGCAAAGCAAATTGGTTCTTGTTGGTGCTCACAAGTTAGCAGAGTGGCGTAAAATATTGTCCTTTTGAGACACACAAATATACAGAAAGAAGAAGCGATAACAAAATCAACATTTATTTTGTTTTATTCCAAGATCCTGTTTAGCTGTTGCTTTCCAACAATTTATTTTACAAGAGTAATGCTCCCCTAATAACAAATAGATCCGTACATAAAAATACAACTTTCGTTACCAATAGATTGTTCGTATTAAAACGACTGCTTTTTTTAATAGGTGTTCATATAATACACATACCAAAAATATACTCCGCAACTTTATCTATTCAAAGTGACCTGGAACAAATTTTTCATTGTATCATGTGGAACCAATAATTTTGCGAACAAAATAAAAAAAATGTAAGTGAAAATAAAATAATATGCAACATGGACATAAATGTTACATACAAATGCACATGCTTGTTACATTGTAAATTATTTTGTATTTTTGTAACAATAGTATGTTTTAATAGCAGCAAAGCAGTTTAGTACGCCCACCTTTTGTTTTAGCTTTTATATACAATCAACTTTTTTTTTTATCAACAATGTATTAGTTGTTGTATCAAAAATGTTTACATAGTGACACTATGTAAGTACGTGCATTTGAGGAAGTCGTATTTATTTCCAAGTGAGTAATCATTATTATACAAAGTTATACTTTGCAGTCAACGACAAAATGAAATAAGAATTGCGTTGCAGCGTTGTTCCTGTAAATGGTATATGGATGTGTGTCTAGCATTTTTGTAAAATAACTGTTTTCCTTCCTCTGTCGATCACGCTTCAAAATCATAGAGACGACAAGTGACATGTTTCTGAAGGTCATTCACATCATCAGTCCGCGTCCGTATAAACATCTAAGTTTTTATTTCAAGTGATAATACTATAAAATTATGTACATACTTTATTATTGTTATACTTAATTTTTATTACATATCGATTATGACTCTCTGGCCTTCCTGTCATTCCTGGGTTTGTTTTTGACCTACACATCTGAAGAGAAAGAAAACCGGACAATTTGTATGACTTCTTTACTCTTGAATTTTCTTGCTCACTCTGGCCTTCCTGTCATTCCTGGGTTTGTTTTTGACCTACACATCTGAAGAGAAAGAAAACCGGACAATTTGTATGACTTCTTTACTCTTGAATTTTCTTGCTATGATCGCAGATATAACAAATTGTTACTGCTGATGCTACTCAAACTCAATTATATTCTTTACTACTGGGAATGGTAATAACTATTAATATTTTGTTAGGATCAGTGAACCCTATAATCTTTCTTAGTTACTAACATGGTGAATTTTACCAATTTTTGCTGATCCATGCCTTCATTAGCACTAATTACTACTACTTTTACAATTAGTATTACTAATTAGGATAACATGGTGGATTTTACCAATTTTTGCTGATCCATGCCTTCATTAGCACTAATTACTACTACTTTTACAATTAGTATTACTAATTAGGATCGGCGTGACAACGATGAATGTATAATTTTCAAGTTATAAAAAAGACTAGAATGCTCTTCAGCAATGTATGCATTTTGGTTTTTTTCGATATTGGCATGTAGTGGCATTGAGTCTTACAATCCCCCTAAGCAAGAGAATTTTCAGTTTTTCTTGGGAATAAAACTAAAACTAGATAGAGAATAAGTGAAAACCAATAGAAAAAAGAAAAGCTATAAGCATATTATAATTATCTATAATAAAGCAAGTTTCAAAAACAAAAGAAGACCTGAGTTTACCTGTACATAATTAGGTTCAAAGTTGATAGTAGCAGATGTAAAAATGCCCTTTTACTCCGGATAGGTTCAGATATCTCTAGACTGACTATTGGACTGCTATAGCTTGACTTCCAGCTTCATAAGACAAAAATTATTCAAAGTAAAAGTCTGGTAAACTGTAAAATAGTCACATCCGGGCGTGGAAATTATAGACGGGCTTGATTATGTTTAACCAAATGGGCTTTCAGACGTAAATTTTTATGGTCCCGTTTAGTTACTTGGCCGCAGTGTCAAAGGTGAAATTTCCATCTGCCATATTCTTTTGGGCATAACTTATTTAAAAATTGGAAATTTTAAATGGGATTTCAACATTCGATTTGTCTTGAAGTCCTCTACAACATATGTGAGTTTTAAATTTGATGACCCCATTTAGTTACTTGACCACAGGAAAAATTTCCATCTGCCACATTAGATTCATAACAAC
>JAHZNB010001581.1:0-61936 GCA_027744295.1 Callyntrura guangdongensis
AACGATTGGATGACCGTTTTTCGTCTCGTGTCCGGTGGTGTTTGGTGTACCATCCATGAGTGCCGGCTATTCAAGTTGGTAAGTCGGAACGCAGAATAACTCTCCGAAATTCCCAATGATAGTAAAGTTCAAATGAACGTACCACGTTTTAAAATAAATTCCACAAAATTCCCAGTACCTGAAAAAATTCTACAGAAGAAGGGTCTCTTCTGACAAAAGGCCAACAACTCTCAGTAGCCACAAATTACTTCTGTCGTTGGCCACCACCACCATCACACCGCAGTTTACGCAATCTAATTCCAGAGCACACACATTCCACTAATACGAAATGATGTTATATGTTCACCACGAGCCTGCATGAAGTGATTCCAAAAATGGCAAAGTCTTGGCTATCAACTAATGCGTTGACTATCAACTTTTTTGGAGACAATGTTTCAGAGTTTCAGGTAATTTTCTTTCATTATTTGAGCAGTGACACAATTCCGGAGGGATGGTAGCGGTAGTAGTAGTAGCAGTCGCTTTATTGTGAGTCACAATCTCAATTCGGGATACTTCATTCTAACGAAGCAAAACCTTTCGTCTCCATCCACCTACGACTTTTTGGATCCGGGTTATACAACGAGTGCATGTTAGCGGTAGTAATAGGCCAAAG
This sequence comes from Callyntrura guangdongensis, assembly GCA_027744295.1. Classification (NCBI taxonomy): domain Eukaryota; kingdom Metazoa; phylum Arthropoda; class Collembola; order Entomobryomorpha; family Paronellidae; genus Callyntrura; species Callyntrura guangdongensis. The sequence goes on from JAHZNB010001581.1 coordinate 653, forward strand.
GGACAAAAGAAAATATCTTCGAAGAAATATGGTTCCTCCATTCAAATCGAACCGCCTCCGCACTTACGAATTCCTTTACTTCTCCATTTCTTTTATCATCCCTCTTGCGAACATTTCTTCTAAAACAACAACAACGCTACTACGCGTTTATATACTATTACATAATGCCCGTAAAAAGTAGTTCGGTTTCATATTATACAACATACAACATGTACATACATATATGCAATACTATAGTCGCATTATTTACACAATGTTAACAGTAGCCAAAATTGATAATGGGATGGGAATGAGACAGTAAATGGTAGTGTAAACTACGTACATTCCATTCATCGTTATAATCATCCCATTGAGTCATTCTCCCACTATCTTAGAGCATTTTCCTTTTTACGTTTTTATTCGCCTTCTGCACGAATACGCTTCTTCTCCACGTAACAAGTAATAAATGTCAAATATGGAAATGATCCAAAGCGAAGAAAAATGGCTGTTGCTTCTACTTTTTCTTCTTATTTCATATTTTTTTTTTTAAAAAGAAAGAGCACTTGCCAAAAATATTTCTATATTATTTGATACATTGTACAAAAATTCACAACCGATTGCAAAATTGGGAAAATTTTCTACTCGCCCAACGAGTAGAAAATTTTCATTTTCAGACGTATTGTATGGTTGGATTGTAGCAAAGAGTAACCTATCAAGAGGTTTAAATGGAAAGAATGCATACACAAATATATTAAATATGTATGAAATTTGCGATGAAAGAAGTTGTAAGATGATAGATAATAATATTATTATTTAATATAATGTTGGTGGTATATAGAGTGTGTATGTTGCTTAGAACAGCTATAAATATCTCCTGAAGGAAATGTCGTCACCACCCATATCCTGTTGTAGCCCAGCTCGGGATAATGATGTAAACAGTTTCATTTTGGAGCATTATAACTTTCACGTCTATGCCTTCATTGCAAAACAAAACTGGAAATTCAAAACATGCTTTTCGAAGATTTTCTTACAGCCAGAGTCAGTGATTATCAATTTCTGTGAAATTACTTTGCATAATATTTGTTATGCCAAAAAGGATATAAAATTATTTCGCAGAAAACATTGTAAATAGGTTGCATGCTTCAGTTCATTCTGATGCGGATAATGGATAATGCTCCTATAACTAACTTAGTTCTATAAAATAGGCATATGAAAGTTCCTTGAATCCACATACATAAACAAGGTGGGTTAAAAGAATTATACGAACAGATAATACGCACAATTTTATAACCGCCATCATATATTTTACGATTTTTTCACCTACGCCATCCACATTTGGCTGGATCACCTTGGAGGAAGTCTTTTAATGATGATAGAAAACTCTGAGCAAGACAACAGGAAAAGTACTATTCCCCCTGAAGAAATACTTTAGTACTTTTTGTCATGATTTTTCCTAATAATGTAATACAAAAGATCATACAATGTGTTCTTTGCATGTCATTATGTATCTTCTGTATGCATACAGTGGAAGAAAAATGAAACAAGACAGGGAAAATGCGACAGGTACGGAAGTGGAAAAGTTATGCCGAAAAAAGTTTTTTGTTGCATTTTCCCCCTCCAAATGCTCACCATAGATCTTGCCTCTAAAGTATCGCTAGCTCGACGTCTGTATCGCTTTTATGTAAACATGCATTGTGTAAAAAAATCAAATTATCTTGGTGAAGTTTTGACGTTGATGAGACTAACAGGAAAAACTAATGTCGTTGGTTTCCTAGGAATCAAAAACCGTGAGTTCAGTTGAAGCTAGGTGCAGGGTTTTCTTGCACTGCTGGCTGCTTTTTGTAGTGCGTACCAACTAATTTGCTCAGATTAGATCTAAAAATTTGTGAAGTGAGCTGTTCTACTGTATTTATGAGAGCGCATTTACGTTTGCTTGAGTGAAAGTTCTGTATGAGCTTTTTAAGCAATAGCTTCCTCCCGACTGTTTCCGCATGACGTAGCCAAACAAAAGGGATCTAAGAGCTCTGATTCATTTGGGTGTGTCAAATGCAAATTACGCTGTAGTATGCACAATGTATAGATGACAGATCATCATGAATTTTGATTAACAGAAATAAATCACAGAAATACGAATAATGCGCTTGAACAGATTTTTTATACATGTATTCAAGGGCCAATCATGATTACTTAAATGATAATAATAATAGTATGGTTAACAGTTACAATGACGCTAATACACATTCATAACATTTCAGATTTTTTACAATGGAATACAATAATGTACAGAATAACAGTATGTTAATGTGTTAATTGTATAATTTTTTGTTTATACACACAATTTTTAATATATATATATATTTCATATTTATAATAATAATAATAATAATAAATAATAAAAATAATAATAGATATTTTCCGTTACATTGACACACATTGTTTTGACACTCATTTCACACTTTCTGAATTCTTAATTAATGTTTATATTGTAAATGCATAAATTTTCTTTCACACGTACAGGTAGACTGAATATGAATACAACACTTTTCTCTGATTTCGTAGCCGGTTAGTATGTTAGTTCTTTCATGCAAGTAATTACTTTCGATAATATGTTTTCGCATAGTTTTTTTATCAGAATTTTTTCAAAATATATAGGAAATATAATTCATATCATAATACATTATGGTATAGTTTTTTACGTGTACTACTTTTTGTTTTTAAGGTAGTATGCAATAATTTCATAGCACCTCATTTAAACTAGTAATCACACACAATCATCAAAATCATCATTTTTATATTCACATATGTTATCGTAAAGTTATGTCACACAAAAAAAGAAAGATATTATTATGTTTACTTACAGGTTTAGGTATTCTTTTACGTCCTATCAGCCAGAATAATCCACCTTTTCGTACATACAGGTCGTCATTAAATGTTAAGTAAAAGCTGATGATGATGCCGGTTTTATAGACATCGTCAACATAAACAACCGTTTTGTAGGCATTACCAGTTTAACACGTTAATAATATGGAGTTACATAATTATCTACTTGCTGGCACGTAAAAGCATATCCATGTTACCTACACAAATACATTACTCTAATTACAAGCAGTAATACGTAACTATAATCAAAATTGTTCAATTTCAGATTTATCCAGTAAATTTTTTTTGAAGATTTTCAGGAACAAACATCATTACATGTGTTTACATTAGTAACCCATAACATGGAATTAACAACCTTATTCTCTCATCCTGTTTCTTCTTAGATTACCGCGTAAACGAAAAACATGAAAAACGTGAAAAACGAAAAAATCTCCTTTTTCTCAAGCATAGGGGTAGGAGCCTCGGAATCTACAGCGGCTGGACAAGTACATCAACGTGACGATGCGTTCACCTTTTCTTTTTCTTACCAAGAAACTTTTTTCTCTTTAAAAGATGTGTACGTTAGTGTCCATTTCGGCAACTGAAGTTTAACTAGAGATTTCCAACGAAGACCAGACGTAGTTTGGAGTTAAAACGATTTTCTTTTCTTTTTTCGTCATCCTATTGGATGTCATTTCTTTCAACAATCAAACTTATGTTTGTAAATGAAAATCCACACAAAATTGTGTATCTGGTAGTTGTTGTTGAGTAACCAAAAAGAAAAGTAGTTTTTCGTTGTTGAATAATGATTGGTAGCAATAAAAGTACGACGGAGAAAAATATATAATACGGTTGTCCGTTACGATGAAGCACGCTTTTTTGTTCATATATACATACATTGTCGCATGTACCTTTCGTTTCTTACAAGCAACGTCCTTTTGCTGTTTTTTTATCCCCACTTCTTCCAGATTTTGACTTTCTCTGTCGATGAAACACATTTCTCATTTTTTAGTGCATTTTATGTTCTCTTCGATTTCACTTCAATCCGGTGGAATTCAATTTTGTAAGTGTACTGTTGTCATACAACGTTTGAGTCAGCCTGCTGTAAAATGCACTCAATGCTTGTAAATTAGCAAACGTTTTAGGGACAAATGGTAAAGTTCAAATGTGGTAAACCACAGTGCATTAGGTAGTATGCTATGAAATATTGTTTTAGGCGTTCCAGACATGCAAACACGCAACAAAGGACTACTTTTCAAAAATCAACTCAGAGAAAACAAAACCAAAACTGTAAATATCTCCTGCAGAGCATACTTTTGTTGATGACGAGACAAGTTTTGAATGTGGAGTGCTTTGCTGCAGAGTTAAACTGCGATGACATAGATAGTGGTAACCTCTGACTAAAATATATATTGTGACTTTCCTTGTTCTATTTTTTAAATTATACTTGCCACCGAAAATTTGTGAATCGTGTTAAGGCAAAAAGGAATGGATGATCTATAGTAGCAACTTTTTTGTTTGCATTGTGTATTCATTCTATGAGTTTGACATTATCATATTAAAATCGAAAAACCTCTTGCACTCATTTATCATCGGCTGGCAACAAATTTGACAAATGAGTGCAAGCTCAGAATAAAAATTATCAGGTTGTGTAAGCAGTTGTGTAACTGCTTATACTTTCTAGCTACATGGTTTTCCAATTATCTTAACAAAACAGCAGCAAAAATGAGTACCTAACTAAAACTCTTAACAACAAGAACGAAATGACAGTTTTGAAAACGATAATAGGAAAGCAGTACTGTAGGAAGAACGTAGTTCAATCCGGATTTCCGCGTCTCTTGTCACTTTTGTCATGTTCAAGTTAAGAAACTAGAGAAAACATAGATACATTCTCACAATAGAATTTCCTTCCACTCTGGTATTAGCTATGCTCTTCCATTAACCTACTAAAACTCTCGTTTTGCCAATCAAGAGGCTTCTAAACAAAATGATTCAACAAGAATTCCCTTCTATTATCCAACGTAATAAACAGGGTTATGGAATAATTAACTTTGGGATCTCCTCACTTCAAATTACTCGTATATTGTCAACTACTGAATTCTTCAACGACATTTACAAGTTAAAGGATTTAACAGGAAAATTAACGGAATTACTTCCTTAAACAATTTTACCAGGTTTAACCTAGGGCGCTGTCAGAGCCAACGGGGTACATGCATATGTGTACAAATACATTTATAGGCCGCCTTTTAACTGTTTTTGATTTCCTTGAATGACTTTTTTATTCCTATTTCTTATGTCTTGCTAAGCTAAAGCTACGAAAATGAAACGGTAATGGAATTAAAAGCGTACATGGGGAACATGTCACTACGTGAGTACTCACCTAACTACCCGAATGAAACTACGTACACTACCTACTTGCTCGTAGGCAGTAACGTATAGAGCTGACAAGTTTTTTTTCCCCTCTGAGGGATTTTTCAGAGTGGGAAGTGACTTTCTCTATTATTCTTAACACAACCTCCACTACCACTACAACTACTACAGTGCAAGTACCACCAGCATAATTTCAGCTTGTTGCTAGAATCGCAAAAGGTCACCACTTTTCATTTGCCCGTCGCTTTTAATTTGCCAAATACACTCATTTCATGCTTGATATATTATGCCACTCATGTGCCTAAATAGACTTTCTTAATTTTGGCAAAAACACACTAGCAGTAACTTGTTCTTCTGACTGTGTATGATCTACATTCCCCACATATTCGTGCTATTTTTGTCGCAAATTGGTTCTTACACAATTATGAGATGCCTTTAGGACATTTCGTCTACAATAACTCGATACACACACATCTATACCCTCTCTCTGTTCTCTTAAGTGCGATTTACTTGCTTCGTTGCTGCTTTCACCTCTCACGCCATCATAATTCATAACTAGATGTTCTCACCCTCATCAATTTGAATGAGTAAAAAAGTTGATGAAACTACTCCCAGGCAAACTTTAATTAATACGACAGTCTTTAGCAATACATGAAAAATATTATGTAGCCTTACACAGGACTGCTGGAGTGAAGAAAGCATACAGTGTGTGTTGTTGTCAATTGTCGAATACTGTTTTTGTGTTAGGATTTTGGTTTTGTCCTGCCGCTGTAGTTAACTGTGCTTACATTTTACTAAATTTATCAAGTTGTTGGAACAAGAAAAAAATGTATGCACTTTTTCATAAGTTGCGTGCTTGAGTCATAATGATGTGGATGGTGAAGTTAACATAATTGAGTATTACTTGTTACGTTACAGTAAATAGACTTGTTTTGTTTGTCGTTTTCCTATTTCTTCCTTAATATTGTTGAATAATACATTACACTCTATAAGCCTCTACGGATATACGTATTATCGTTATTTAATATTGGCTAAAACCCAGCAGTACAACCAGAGCATACAAAAAGACATGCACGTACAGTTGTTAGTGTGTCACGTAGGGAGTACGCGGAGTAAAATACGCTATCATGGAAACCATACCGACCGACACATTTTTAAATAAGTACAATGAATCCTGTCATTGGAATTAGACTGAACGACCGACCGACCAAGCAACGATAATTGTGATTAAATAATAGTCGTTCAATTCCATCCTTTAATCCTTTGGTGTTTACACTTTCAGTGTGTTGGGTATGCATAGGATAAAGGTTAAGTTTGACTGCAGAGTACGGATTTAAAGTGAGGAAACAGTACTGCACAAAGAAAGTAAAAAAAGGTGTCATGGATGTAATGTGTGCATTTTTTCATTTGATTCCATAATTGATTTGTTGAAGTGGTTTAATGCAATTTTAAGTATAACTATAATTTCGATTGTGCATCAAAAGTTTTGCATTTATATTGCAGTCATAAAATATTTGTTTCTTCTCAAAATAATAAGCTTAGATGACTGGAGAGAATATACGTATTGTCCAGTTTTTTTTTTGTTACGGGGGTTGTCAAAGGTACCGAAAATGGCTGGCTTGGGTTTTCCGTGTCTCCAACAACCCCCTACGTCATCAAGATTTATGTATTAAAATCAGTTCTCCTGAATTTGCAACGTGTATGTTTCGAGATGGAGTTTTTCTCTCTTTGGAAGTTCCCTTTTTTGCTTTCTCCTTATTTCATGAATGACACGATTAATAAAATACATCAGTAATTGTGCCGTCAACCAATCACATCATTATTATCATAGTTGAATCACTGCTGTTACCAAACGAAAAATCACAAGGGATGTAGCTAGTGCCTTTTGAGACCTATTACTTGGTTGTTTGTAAAGTGCTTGAAGGTTGTCAAATATAATTGGTATCAAATGTCGAAAAACAATATTTACGTGCAGGGTTCAGAGTGCAGCAGGGCATTTCGGTATAATTTCAAATTATTCGTATTTTTGTATGTTTCTTTTTCAAAAACTGAATCAAGTATCAAGTAAATTGCAATCTGACTATAAACAAGTTTTGGTTCCGACATGTCTTCGGCTAAGGTACTACGACGACTAACAACTCACCATGATCATAAGAGGGGCAGCGTGAGATGGAACAAAATTCCCTACGGACTTGTAAGAAAACAACACCAAAAATTAAATTTATTTACGGAATACTTGTTAATTTTGATATGCAGTGGGAATAGTGGATATTTATTTTCAACGAGGCATCTCCACACGCAGTGTACACATCGTTGATCCTTTTCTTCAAAAGCAAATCTGCTCTGGTTGTGAGTCTAAATGTAACTTAAATGCGAGTGAGGGTTTTGTGCTTATGCTACACCAAGCGAAATGACGCAACCATTCCAACTGTTTACGTAGTTTAAGACGTAGACAATGTCTATTGAATACGTTACATGACTATATAACTATGAAATTTCATTTTAGCTTTTTCGTAACCTACCTGGTTTTCCCCCGTTTTCCCAAATTACGCTGGTGGTGCTTTCAAAGACAATTTTCTGTTCACTGGCTGCTGGTGGTTGTAAGGTTGCATGTAATACTTTTTTAATTTAACGCACAAAAATACGAAAGCACATAAAGATGAAGAATTAGGCAGTGTCGTGTCATAATGACAAAGGGGAAAGTAGAGACGTTGTTGGAAGGGTAAAAAAAATTCCTAAGACTCTACAGAAAATGGCTACCTCTACGACGGAAAAAGAAAATGCCAAGATGTGCGCTAAGAACGTAAAGAAGTACAAATGCTGCCGAGGACAAACCCATTATTAATACGTATTATTATGCAGTAGAAAACCAAGGGAAGATTTCTACTGCCAAGATAACCTTCTTTTCCTCTCCCTCCCACTGGATTTAGAGAACGGCAAGTAAATGGTAGGATAAACGTCAAAAAGACCGAGGGAGTTTTGTCACACGTAGACAGACACGCTACCAGCTACAGGGTCTAAATAACACTTTCTTGGATGAATAAGCTCCAAACACCGTAAAGACCAGTGTTTACTACGCCAGTGGCAAAATTTCATTTCAATTTCATTTGTTTCTTCCCTTCTACTAACTTTAGCCGTCTTAACTCGCAACCAGAAAAGAGGAACAGGCGGTATTTAACAAGTGACACGTAAATAATGTAAGCTGATCTACCACTAGAGATATACTGACATAATCTTCCCTCAAAACAACTATTTAGTTCGACTTACTCTTTGACATGTTCGGCCATGTTTAGGAAAAATAAGCATTTTTATGGGAAACTTACACTCATAACATGAATGACATTCTATGATGTGATTGACAACGCTGCACAGTACATTTTTGCTTTTGTTTGCTATATCACACTTTGAGAAAAAGTGTATGCTTTAATGGCTACATTTTATGCTTTAAGATTAGTCCAAACGTAAACCTTTCGGTAATCTTGGTAAACACATGAGTCATAGTCATAATTTTAAAACATTTTGCTATCATTATCATTTTTGCCTAACTAAAACACTGAAGGTAGCAGTAACAGTAGTAATTTTCTTCCAAGAGTTTTTACATTACAATGACAGGAGATTGATACGAATCGATATTACAGTTTCCGTCGCGTACATCATTAAAGTCACACTTTCTTTGTCCCCTTACTTTTTTGTGTGCCGTAAAACTTGTAAAAAGTTGTTTTTTAGTAATGTTTGAAAATGATCGCTTTTAACGAGAATGTCACTGTACCATTCATGTGTCGGGGGTTTGGGAAAAACGTAGATGGAATGAGACTCACTCATTATAATGACGAGTTATGATTTTGGGTTGTAAGTAGGTAAAATGTATACGCCATAAACATTATTATTACCAGCAATCTAAAACCTGTATACAGTTACAATATATACTTATGCTAAAGTAGACATTTTGTAATACTAAGAATTCATCAACGGAGAGCAAGACAAGGAAAAGATTACAAAAAATCAACTGTTCACACAAAAAACTTTAGGGCTACAAGCAAAACTTTGTCGAAGAACTGTTTACGAACATCAACAAATGACAATTTTCATTTTACAACCCCATCACATCACACCATCATAAATATCCATAAATTTAACTCCTCGTTTGTTAACGTACTTTCTATTTTTTTAGTGTGTATAGGTATTGTTGTAAAAATACTGAATAGTAGGTGTAGACACGTAAACAAATGTCAGTGTAGAAAGCACGCCGTCTCTACGTAGCAAAACAAAAAATCTTACAATTATAGGCTATCATTGTACTTTAGTACAAAAACAGGACTTTGCTCTTGCTGAGCTTGTTCATGGTAAAGGAACATGGACCAGTTCTACGGTTGTATGCAACGGCTCACAAAAAAAAGTTTTTTAGGCAAGAAAAAAAGTACATTCGTGTTCCTGAGTCATGTTACCCCTAAAAGTATTGTATACTGTCATGGCATAATAATTCCTTAACTGTAATAATAACAACTAATTGCATTCTAGCGTTGATGTGCACCTGACTAAAACATCAGGAAAAAAAGAGTTAAAGCTATGGAATATTCAGACAAACGTGCCCAGCTAAAGCAAATGGTACAGCAAAAGCGTGCAACTTGCTAAATGGTTCATCAAAAAAGTATAGCATTTTTATGTGTAGTCTGGTTTTGGTTTTGATGGTGGTGTCCGGTAAGGAACGCTAAAGTAAGTATCATACTATATATTGTTTATGTTACTTTGGCAAAACCAGCACGTTTCCAGTTTCGTTCAACTTTACGGCCTTCTTAGCTGTTTTTTTTATTAAGCTAATGTTTATTATTGTGATTGCCGAATCAAATTGTGACTGTTGTTATTACACACAGTGATTCTGATGACGGTACGATTTCACGGCAATCATTTGCTGTTCCACGAAGCATGATGGATGTGATGTGGAAGTTTATATTTTTATGGACTCATAAAAGAAAACATGTCTATTCAAAGATATTTACGACTATGTGATTTTTTGATGTTCTAATGCACTACTATACTCTAAACGCGGTGAAAAGGATTCTACTGACCTTATTGGATGGGGTTACAGAAGTCGTTCAGAATACAATGAACGAACTTTTTTTGTGGGTGGGAAAACGATTTAGATAAAAAAGGAAATGTTGGAAAAAAGTGAAATCATGATCATGTTAGGCTGTTCATGGCATATCTGATTATATTGTTGAAGTTGTTAGAAGTTGAATTTGGTAGTACACAATATTTTGTTTGTGAATGTGAGTATGATCAATGTTCACGTTAAAAGAGAAGGGACACTAAAGGCGGAAGTTTATTTTTTTCGACAATGGGTTTTCTCTCTAGATACTTCAATTTTTTGTTAACTAAACATCTGACTGAAAAGGAGTGGATGACGATGATTTCTTAGTTTTTCCTGGGGTGCAGAACTGGGATGTTTTCTTTACTGGGGATACTTGCTGTTGTTGGTGTAGTTGGTGTAGAAGGGGGCGTTCTGATACTGCAGTTGATGTTTATGAAGTTAGCTAGTCTCAGGTTTCAGAAAATTAGAAGTGGCCAACATTCCATTGTCCCCCTCTGGCCATCTTCCTTTAGTATATTTTTTTAGCTACGGAACCAAAAATCACTGGAGGGAATGTAGTGAATCAGAAAATATGAAAATGAATAGGAAATGTCGCACAAAACATAGTATATAGCCAACAGCTCTTAAATATTACGTGCGAGCTAGTCATGTAAGTTTGTGCAAGCTAGCTCCTCTAGGAATCGTTGTTTGTTACAGCATTTTCGTCTAAATAAAGCTCTATTTGTTCTGTATTTTTTTCTAAAAATGTCTACAGGGTTCCGATGTCACGTCGAATTGACACGGTAGTAAAGCATTGCATTCTGTAAGCGGTTCACATAAAGCGAGTAGCATTTATTACGTTTACACACTTTTTCTAGATGACGCAAAACAAAATTTCGGACTTGTACAGTCTGGTGCGATGTTTCTTCTGGTCGGATGGTTGACTAAAACAACGCGGAATAACTAATTGGGTTGGTGTGCGATGCACCATTTCAGGAGGAGTCTAATGCGACTTTTGGATGATTCTCACGTTGTGAGCAATGGGAGGGTAGGACACCCAGCGGTAATCTTGGTATTTGAAATAATGGCTGCTGCAGTAACTTAAATATTTTAGTTGATTAGAGTAACAGAATAATATATGATCTTTGCAAATCAGAATATGCATGGGGTAACTTGCTACTATTATTAATGTGATGAATATGCTCTTTTCAAGTAAAATGGTGAATGACGTGCAATTTGTGAACAACAGCGGGTGCTTGAGATGAACTGAGTTTGTAACGACTTAAAAGTTTCCAAAACCAATAAATAAATGAAACGGGAGTTGTATGCACTTTAAAACTTTTTGCTACATTTTTTGAGAATGAAACCTACAGTCTACACCATCCGTGACGAAATCTAAGATTTGCAAATTTATAAGCTCTAAAAACAGCACCTACAAAATTCACGAAATGCCAAGTTAACAGGTCGTGAACTTTACTGGTGTATTCAAAACTTACGCAACACTTTTCCAAGTCTTAAGGGATTATTCTTCGCCAACTGAGAGTGACGCTAGTGAAACATCCTCGTTTATCAAGAGCCGTACTACACAGGCAAGCACACTAACATGATAATCCTATTAAAATTAAATCTCTTCTTCCTAAAGTTAACTAGTTAATGACGTATAGGTAAGTTTGCAAGACAAACATACCATTTGCTACCACCACGGGTTTTACGCTACATTGGCCACAAGTAATTTTGGAACTTTCCCCAGAAAAGTGTACATAGTACACAGCTACCTAATTCCGTTAATCGCAATACATGCAACTGCACCATATTTGCACTAGCTTCACCCATACATGTCTACAAAATCTACCTATTTAAATCTAAATCTACCGAGGTTTCCTATATTTCAATTACATTGATATGTACAACACTTTGTAGTATTCCAAAAGTCACTGGTCCCTTTTCACTACGTTAACTCCCCAGAGATCCATTCTTTTCAATCACTCATTTTTTTTGGGGTGGCTGGATATTTCATCTGGCTTCATCTCTCTTGCTTTATGCAAAAACTCGACCTGTTTTCAGCAATCTGGTAACGTCCAACCACACCATGTTCTCAACAACTACTGCCACATCTTAATAATACCACAACCCACACAATGGTATTATTGCATTATGGGAAGGTCATCGTGCCAGCAGAGCTAAAATACGCAATTTCCCTTCTGCTGGTTTAAGAATCTTCATACAAGCTCGTTGGCTTGTTGACATAAAATTAAAGTACTTACACATGTTTAGTTTATGCTACCTAGGAATGTAAGACTTCCGAATCTTGCCATCATGCCATAAAAAAATTTGAACTTTTCACCCCTCCTCCGTCTTCACCATCTTCTTATGGCTTTCCGTGTCATTATTATTATTTTTATTTATTGAATTTCTCTGCATCTTTATGGTATCAACACAACCAATGTAGTAATTGCATAATATTATGTGAAATCTGGTGATTTTATTTTTCATTTTCTTATCTTTATACGGAAACCTTGTCATGAATACTTACAAACTATACAGTATCTGAACTAACATGCATATTATATGCTTTAATGGATAATTTAAATCTATACACCATATTTGGAATATACGAACGTCATAATACATAATAATATGACGCTGATAACACATGATGTGTTGTATTGGTGGATGGGACACACTGCAGACGCCTAAACATACTCATCTCTATAAAATAAGTTGATGTAGTGTAAGGTAAAGAGATTAAATCTAATGTATTCTCATTTTTCCTCTGAAGAAAAAAAGGAGTGAAATGAAGGTGGCCTTTTCCTTCATCTTTTCTCGTCTTCTTGCTTCCGACATGCCTTGGGGAAAACAACTCACCAACCGTTGTCGGAACCCATTGCCTTCTGTAACTTATTTTTACGGCTACTTGAACTACATCAGCCATACAGTAGTGTAGCAGTTATATATTCTGCTTTTTACTACTATACATTTGCCGTTGCCACCACCATCATCAGTAGCGCTGCTAGTTGAATGGAATGAAAGCGCTGGAACTATACTTCCTATTTTTCTTTTATTCAAAATAAAAGTCGTTGCATAGTCGCATAGCCATCATTAGACAAAAAGAATAAATTGTTTCTTGCGTTTGGCTAGAATTCCTCGTATTTTGATATGCACATATCTCATATGTGTTTTCTTACATTTCTCCGTATTTTGCTTACTTCTAATTTCCCCCTGGATTCTTTTGTTGTGCGAAAAAATGGACAGCCTTAATACTTGGGAGAGATGAAAACTTTTTTGTGCCCGTGCCGTCACATCATACAACATTGATATTGTAACAATACTCTTTTACTGCTGTTTCTTGAGATAGCAAACATATTTTACTATTGTATACCCGAGCTGTTGCTTCAAGGACTTTCATCATTACTCAATTTTCTTTCATTCAGTCATTAATTCATTTCTGCTTTTGATCTGAGCACCAGTCACTCATCCCTAGAAATATATTATGCATTTTTTATCTGCTGAATCCCTAATCAACCCCTACTCACAGTGTCATGCTTCGTAGTAATACTACAGTCATGAAGTGTTCACGGGACATAAATACAAGTCTAATGAAGTCGATGATGAAATCAAATATAAGCTAGTCCACACACACCAAATCCCATCAATTTTTTTCCAGCTGGTAAACACACGCTCACATTCATCATACTTTCTCTCGTACCCGTTTTTCTGGTCATTGTACAATAAACTGTGTTCCAACATTTCATTTCGCTTTACACAAACACACATACACACACACGCACGAAATATGGCAGTTTCTGTTCCACGCTGATTTTCCTCTTTCTGTTCGTTAATGAAAGGGAAAGACGAAGTCTTTTCTCTTTGTTTGGCTAAAACAACTGTTTCCATTCCATCTCACGTCTTTGTTTGACTAAGAGTGATGACCGTGAGACCACCATAAAACATTAGTCCGTTAGGGGTGTGTGTATATATAATATACATATAGACGACGGAGACACGTTGAACCAAAAAAAGCTTCTCTCGAGCCAAACATGATCTGCATCACAGAAGACCGTTTTTTAGATGACTATAATGGAAGCACTGTTTGGTTCCAGTATTTCATTCAACTGAAAGAATTACGTCACCTTACTACTCCTGTATTATCTTATCATTGTCATTCTGGTCATAACTCATTCAAAGTTAGGCTATGACTACGATAAAGACGCTAGTAGCTACATCATGACCACCACCACTGCCACCACAAGATATTATTATTGGTGTAGGGCTTTTGTACTATAGACCATTACGATTTTCGAAAGTGTTACCTTAGGTATGATACGCTCATAAAATAAGACATTCCCTGTCAAGTAAGTGTGAGAATACTGCTAAATGGGCATTTCAGTTGAATAAACATAACCAACTAAAATCCACAAGTTGTCCTTTCATCTTATTTCCAGTTACAACACGAAACTAGATATACATTTGAGCGTGCAAGACAGTCGAGTTGTCTATTTTAAGGCAACAGGCTAGTAAAAATGGAATTATTTCATTTTTGCTTCTGTCCCTTTCAATCCATTCTTTTTTTACGCCTTTTGGAGATATAATACGACAATTTTTTTCTCGACAGATGAAAAAACCCTAGTCCACGGCTAGAAGAAAAAAATCTTTTTTCTGGATAAATAACTAGAATGGAACCAGATGGACAACGTATTAAAGGGAAAAGTATGATCAAAGGGGATGAAATCTCTGTGTACTCCTTTTCCAAGTGACGTGAAAGACGAAAGATAAATTACTGACTGTCATTCAATTACGTGGTCAAAGAGTAGCACAAAGAAACAAACGAAATGGTACCAGAGTAGTGGCAGTGGCAAAAGTTCTGTTTGACAAAGAAAACGAATCTTTAAAGTTATTATTGCATCGTAAACTTTGGGTGAACTATGCAATTTCTGAAACATTTTACTTTTCGTGTGCCTCTTGTCCCACAAAAAAACAGTCAGAGGGACGAACCATCAAGTCATGAGCTGAATTGCCCTTTTAGCTTAACTTTTGTAACACTAAAGTTACAAGTTTCTAGTCAAATTTTTTTGCCAAAAAAATGTACATTTTCACCGACCAAAAATAGTAAAAGTAGGAATAAAAGGAAAAGAAAAGCTTACCCTGTTAGGAAAGAAACTGGAAGGTAAAGCTACTTCTTAAGACATTACCATGTTCCCAAACACATCTTTTTATGCTTTTGTGTATCCTTCTCACTAAAAGATTTGTGTGCATCTGCAATTTCCTGTTTACCCACAGAGCAGTTTCTTTTTTGTCCTTTTAGATTGGGATCAGTTGGATACCCAGATTCAAAAAAGACGCAGAGATAATCGAGGTACACCCAAAAAAATAAAAGCTTTCAGTTTCACTACCAAGGATACTTACCCGGGTTCATATACAAAATTACAATCAGTATAAGTTTACAAGCGTGCATAATATAACTAAATAGGGCCGTTTTGTTGGAACTCACAGAGACCACTACACGCACGGCTGGCTGTCCCGTTTTTATTTGGTTTAATTTTTGTTAGGGCGGATGACGAGATACGAGGACCAAAAAAGATGTTCTATTTTGCGTGCATAATAATAGTTGTTCCCTGCATGTCCTTTCCTTTCCCTTTGTATGCATAATAATGACGCAGCGACTTAGCAAAACTGAAAAACAGAAGTAAACACTCGAAGGTACAATGTGTACACTCAGGATAGTTATACAATGTCAGTTTATATTTCGCTTTCAACTTTCAGGGCGTATTTCCTGCCATGACAAAATAAAATAAAACAGCACGCTGGAAAGGTGGGTAGGTAGCAGTACAAAAGGGGAAACGCGAAGAAAAATGTTTTCCATCACTACAATGCCCAGTTTCCTCATTTCAATAGGACACATCATAGACGAAACGGAATCCATGACAAGAAACCTTTTATTTAGAAACGAGCTAAGGGTAACCCTGCTTTCTCCAAGTTGAGGCACGGCTGGAAATTCAGACCTTAATCATTTGTCAGAACGACGCCGGTAATACTGGAGAAAAACACTTGGAATGATCTGGTGGGTAGATCATAACGAGTAACGACAAAATAAACTGATGGAGTGTGAACACAATCTGAATTTCTGAGAAACAATGGTACGATTTGACGTTATTAATCAGAATTCATTCGCAGAAAAGGTTTCAGTAACGTGGGTGCAGTGAGCTCTTTTCTATGTACCCCGCCACCCCGCCTCTTTTAAAAAAGGGGCAATTTAAAAAAATATGGATCTACGCTATTCTCTTTTCATAGTCAAATCTGGTAAATGCTCAGAGAAAAGAGAAATGACGTAGTTCCCATAGGGGTTCCATACACGTTGCGATAAAAATTGCTATGGCAGTGACAAGCCTCTGCATGTCTGACCCTCCCGAAGGACAAAGAAATGACGATGAAAGCGTAAAAAAGGCATGTGTTTCTTATTTTACTATTTTATCTTTGAAGCATAAACTTGCTTATGTTTTCTGCTAGTGGTGCATTTACTCGTGTAATTTATTCCTAATCCCTGCACGATTCTAGACTTAAATGAAGTCCTTTCTTTTAAACAAAGAAGAAATGACTTTTTCAACGGACGTTTGCCTTGACGATGCACGGGTCGGAATTAGCACAATAGAACTTATCAACAAGAATGAGTTTTATATGACTTCACGATCCATTTTATTTGCTGAGGAGCCTCTCTTTGGAATTGGTCTTAAATTTTTTCCATTAGCGCATCGATGCGAAAATGACGGCCCTACGCCGTAATTTAGCTGATCAACACAGCTGCTCTTAATAATGTAAAAATTAATTTAATTCCCCGATGGTAATTACATCTACTGTTACAGCTCCGCACAACCAAAAACCGTTACATTTTAAACTGATTCGCAAATTTTCCCTCTCTAGTGTCTATATTTTATAACTTCATCAATTATTGGCAACATCATTTATTTCACAGTACTGTGAGTTCTAGCTCCCTGAAGACAGCCGCGTTTATTAGCAAGCTTGCAATACGCCAACATTTACGACATCAGACAGAACATTCCTTTGGGACATTGATATATAACGAAAACTCGCCAAGAATGTCATCAAAGCAATCCGACCTTCTCTCAAGGAGAGCCCTATAAAACTACACTCACAATTTGTAATACTTTACTTTCCGTCACAAAAAGCGTTTCCAAGTCGTTGAAAGTAAGTGCACACCGGTTAAAGGGTTTTAGCAAGTGACAAGACGAAGAAAGGCAAGTTAAAATCGGAAGGAAAATCATGTGTGTCCCTTTTAAATAATTTGAATATTTTACATCCCATCACTTACAACGCATTCTTGAACATGGCTGAAAGGCATAAAGCTAGTGAAGTAGTTACTGTGGTTTTCTCCAGCCCCTCTAGCAGACAACAGATACATATCTAAGAGAAAAGAACCTTTGGCTACAGGAACGGGACAACAAAGTAGTTTCTACGTTTCTTCTCAGCTTAAAGACGTGCATGCATGTGTCTGTATGGCAAAAGTAGTTTAGTAATCCGACAAGAAACCATTTCTATAAAAGTCTGTCTACCTACAAAAATAGAACACATTTCGTTTAATACACTCCTCCTGTCGCCTAATAATTCTGAGAGTGTATATGCTCAATACAATATGTGGATATGTGGAAGCGCTTTGTCAGCTACTCATGTCCGGGGCTCCTATTGTAATACCCATAAACTGCTGAAAGTTGGTTTGAATGATCACATCGTGACCACAACCATTGCCACTACCCTAATTGCAAAATTACTTATGTTAGTTTGTGTTATACTTTGCCCGCTTCTGGAATTAAATAACAAATACTGTTTGAGACAGGAAGGATTTGTTCCTACCCTGACACAAATTATATGCTCATATATAAGTGTTATGCCAATTTTTATACTAGTGGTGGCAACCAGATCTGCGTCGTCGGTTTGACATGACTACAACCGCTGTCACATGCACGCACCCCCACATACACACCCAGCAAGATTTTACTAGTTGGACAACTAATACCGTTGATACTGTTCCCATTACTACACCGGGGAAAGTGTTTCGTGGTTTTGCACGCCGGTCACACTTATGCTGTGTGCATGCAAGTATCGAGTACGCTTTTTTTCGTGTAATATTATTGAACGTGTAGCAAGTAAATAAATAAATATATGCACACTATATCGAAAAACAGGCACACTATTTGTTGTAAGTCGTAATATATGTATCAAACTAAACTACATAGTAAAAGAAATATACAGATATAAAATTTATGAAACGATGAAACCTGTCGTGCCGATTAGATGTACCTTGATAAAAAAAAGTGTCACACCACAGCAAATGTTACGTTTAATTAAATAGCAGTTATATAACATGTGGTATAAGTACATACAGAATATAATGGAAACGTGCCGTTTCTAACGTGTCCTGGTCGCTTTAAAAAATAACGTCTTGTTTCTCTACCTGTTTTCTATACTCTACACATTATCACTGGGAGAGAGAGAGAGAGAGATGTGATAAATTCAAGAGAGAATTCTTTCTGTGTTTGTCTTTCACATACATAATAAATACACTGTGAATGGGTCTGGGATACCAGGCGGTCAGTGTGACCTGATGAATTCTCTCACTTTCTTTAACCATTACCGAGCATACATTTCATTCTTTTCTTTTTTCTCCCTTTTTCTTTCTGTCTCCATCATTTGGCCCTGTTCTCGGGTATAACTCCTCATTCATTCTTGTTTTGTATTTACGATGTGTGCCGCACGAGGAAGCCTGATGGAAAAAGAGGAAATCCCTATGAGATCCTAGTGTAATCCTACAATCCAAGTGAAGAACATGCAATGTAAGCAAAGCAAAAAAGTATTAGTGAAAAGGAAAACGCAAAGGGAATATGGTAGTTGAAGAGGAATAAGTAGCAGGGGACGCGACGCCGCTAGTACTCCTCCATAAGACTGTGTTTCGAACAAAAAAAAACAAAAGAGATAAGAGTAGTAGTGGGAGGAGATGGACAGAAAACTCTATGATATTACAATTACGTACTTCAAATATTGAATTCAGAGTTGGCCAACAATGACAATAGAAGCGATAGCGGAAAGTGGAAAAGTACGACAGTAAAATGTATATAAACAATTTTGTCGTTATGTACCTATCGCTCCCACCCCTCTGCTTCTAACGGTTTCCACTGACTTGACTAACAACAAAAGGGAAATAAGACAACAAATAAGACGAGCTGCTTGCTTACATGAGCTCCGCTGCTGTCGTCGTCACAAGAGAATATACATTTCCAGGGTTGGTATGCAATACAATGTCAAAAATAACAGCAGCCTAACCGGTCGGGTTGATAGTATGAGTTTTCCCTGTTCTACAGTAACATTCAGCAGGGACCACAATGACAATGAGTTTGTTGTAGTTGGCATAACTGACGTATTCTACAGAGCTCATTCCCCGTGTATAATTACCGTTCCAATTTCTTATTCATGCCCACTCTCTGCCTTTGTCCTTGGCGTCATTTTCGTCGTCGTCTTCGTTATCTTCCCACACTTGTGTGTGTCTCTTTGAAAATGTACCCATAAGTAAATAGATTCCAGTCAAATATTCAGTATATATTCCTTATTGGAAGACAAGGGTACAGTCGTACTTGTTGGTCCCGCTGTATTACTTCAACTAACCGTATAATAACTATAATCATGCCATGGCCAGCTAACAAAAATGCGTGCTATGTGTGTACACTGATGGAGATGTTTTTTTTCGCCTCCTCCCAAGCATACCTTCGATATACATACACAACAGCTTTTGCAAACGATGCAGAGTAAACGTAATCTTTCGTATTATTGTTTCCTATTTCATGCCGCCTGTTTTCACGGTTATCCCGCTCTTGCATGCATCGCCAAATCACTAAAGGAATTGTAAATAAGCATCTTGTGACAATAATGGAGCAGATGGGAACAACTGGCGGAATCCTCTTCTTTTCTTACTCCAAATATGGATATGAACGGACAGATGGCTGAATATAAAATGCTCTTAAGGCTGTTTTGAGAGTCGAATCGAGCAACAAAAAATAGAGTAAAAAGGCGTAGGGATTTGGAAAAAAATCCCATTCTTATTGCACCTTCATCCAAATGGAAGAATCATACAAGTGTCTTTATTCATTTTTATAAAGAGCGACTGATCCGTGCATGTATTATTACAGGTGTAACCATATATGTTTCCTGTAGAGAAAGTGCACTTGCTGTATGCACAAAGAAATATATACTCATGTACATTAGACCCCCCACTGGAAAAGTATTCAAATGGACAAGGGAATAAAACCAACCCCACAATAAAGTGAATCCATCTCGTACTCATGCCTCATATTTGGCTCTCAACTTCTTCGCAGAATTTCTTGTCGATTTGCTAGAAACCCGTTCATTTGGTAAGGCGGGTCGTCATCACTAAACATACTTGGTATCCGAAGCAATTTTCACAGATCATGCCGTCACATGATAAAGACAAGTACCAGCTGCGAAATTCACAGGTATTATTATTCTCAAGGATATTAACTCAGTTAGCTGATTAATAATAACGATGCTCATTTAAGCTCAGCAATAATGAACACTTTAGCAATAAGTGGTAATATGGCGCGAAAAGTTTATTTGGAACAACACGTAATTTCGAGAAATATTGAACTAATTGCTTTATTCGCAACATACATTTTAGAATATCTGAGGGGGTCTTTCCGTAACTAAAATTTTGATAGTCTTGTTTGTAATGGGGAATAGCTAGAGTTTTCACAGTTTCTCCAAAATAGCACAAACTACTCACAATACGTTCGTTAGCAAAGACGGCATTTGACAAAAAGCCCGCTGACTTTGTTCAGAGAACAAGTAATAAGTTGGATAATTCCCCCCAATTTGAAATCAGTGCAGAAATCTTTTCTCTCCAGACACCAACAAATTCCGTGGAATTACCAAGCAGATGATTTCATCGTCTTCCAACCGTTTCCAGTGAAAACGATGGTAGTACAACCGGTCCAAAACTGGTGGAAGCATTGATGCTAATGGCTTCAAAAACAAATGTAAAATCCAGCCATTACTTTCTCTCTCTCTCTCTTTCTCTCCCTTAAAAGACTACATGCAGTGTTGTCGACATTCAAAGAGGATGCTTTGTATGTTACCTTTCATGCTTCATGTCTCCACCGATCTGGTTCTTTGCCTTACTTTCAAAGCAAGGGACACGCAAGATTTCTCCATTTCGTAATTATCTCGCTTATACACCCTTATCCTCATGCATGCACAATGACAGTGTCACTTTTACAGTTCGCTCAGCTACAGAGCCTCCTCCGCATCTTGCTCATGGTCACCAACTCGGAAACACCACACTACAGAGGAGTTAGTCGGGGGAAACATGCAACCAAGTAGGGTGATTGTTGGATTGTTGTGTAGTGGGAAGCAGGTAGCAGAGAAGTGGGAAGGAAGGAAGGATGCGTGTACTTAAGTAAGTGGATATAATAACTGGTTTCAATGTAATTATGACGCAAGGGGCATAAAGGAAATCACGCGTCGGGTGGAAGTGACACTTTCCCTAGGCACATTATACGACCGTGACGAGGATCGTCGTAGCAACCAAGCTGAATCAGCTTTAATCACTTGACATTACCATCTAGTATTATGCTTCTATTTTCATCGTCATCCAGGAGCCTCCACAGGACCATTGCCAACGCCTCCACTGCCACTTTCTCTCTATCTCTTTGTATTGTTCTTTAAGCATTCGCTTGTACGCACCTAAAATGTGGATGCACTGAATCGCCCTCAGATTTCCCCCTTGGTTTCGTTTCACTGGGCTTTTACACATGTGTCAGAGTTGCACTGTTGGACTGGAGGGAAACTTTACAACAGCTCCAATGTACTGTTTGTAATAATGAGCAAACATAAAATGGAGAGGAGGATAAGGGAAAAACTTAAATCAGTAGACATGCCAAGAAACACAAGTAGACGACGCGAAAGTAAACTACTTACTTATTCCACTGGCTTGTCTACACTCACATTTTCGTATTCTGCTCGTGTACTTCTAGTAAATGTAAAGTCCCCAACATTTAAATGGCCCCTCATCCTGCCAAAAACTTTTTGTCTCCAATTTAGCTGAAAATTGGTAGGTAGGTACATTTTGATGCGCTGATTACGAAAATTACAGATTCGTAATCAGCGCATCAAAATGTACCTACCTACCAATTTTCAGCTAAATTGGAGACAAAAAGTTTTTGGCAGGATGAGGGGCCATTTAAATGTTGGGGACTTTACAATGTATTTCTTTTTCTGTTTTTTTTTTTAAAAAAAAAGGGTCACTTTCATTGAATAATTTTACATTTTCACAACGACGAATACGGAACAGTACACCTTTTAGAAACGAAGATATTGTGCAGTAAGCATATTATTATTATTCACCCAAATAAAATATCCCCACTATCCACTTATTTCTCCTAATGTGCAACTTTTTCCCCTTATTCGACTTCCCCTTTCCCTGAGACTTTCCGTTATCACAATATCTTATCCCTATCTACATTTCCCTGTTGTTGTGTCGGTAGCGAAAATTGCTTCTTCTCAAAGACATAGATATATTTGGAGCCAGTGAGAGGAAAAATTCTGCAACTTACTCTCCAGTTTACATGCAGAGCAGTAGCGACTTTCACCAGTGGACCATTATAATAAAGCCACTTGGACTAATGCCTGTCCAATCTACTTATGCAAGCCTTTCGAAAGAAAAGCCTAATTTCCTCTTTACTTTCTCACCCCGGCGTTTTCATCGTCTCCACAAATGTCATGCACATATGAACGACTTTACATGCAATAATAAAAATTCGAATGCCTACACATACACCCACGATGAGATATTTCTACATCATTTTGCAATTTGTGCCTAGTGATCCATTAGTCCACTTTCCGTAGAGTAGTATGGAATTTGTAATGCCTTATGAGTATGAGTTAATACGTATATTTCACTGGGAGAAGTTTCGGGTACGTTACCTGCTACACTGAATACATATTGAAGGCAACATGCAAAAGGCACGTTGGGATCCACATTACTCTACCACCTTCTTTTGAGATGCTCAACAAGAGACATATTTTACCTTTACCTTTTCTCCTTCCGCATTACAGCATGCATCACGGTGTTTTCCCCAAGTTCAAAATGAAATTAAATGAAAATTGGATGAAAGAGACATACGAGTACATATGTACATATCCTTCCCCATCACCCGATGGCGTTTCTAAACTTTTAGTCTTTATGAATTATTCTTACGACGGGAAAACATTGTAACCCACCTTTGTTCCCGCCTCAAAACGGCGGCATGAAAATGGAGCCACGCCGTCAATCTGGCGGAACTGCTTATAATATATTATTCAAAAAATGGAAAAGGGAGAAAGATACGTCAATATTCGGCAGCACTCTGACAGGAAAATCAGCAATGAACACACCACATATCTTTTTCTGGTTTGTCAACAAAAACTACATACATATGCCAGTGAAGCATTTTCTATTCTTTTCCCCACTTTTGCAAAAAACCATCTCAACCACGAGCAGCAGAGCACGCAAATCACTTTTGAAAGTCGTTTCCCTCTTTCACAAAATATACGGCCACTGAGATCAAAATCCTGAACGGGATAACCTTTTGAAACTTTGCCACAAGTGTCCCATCACACACAAGAGTGCTGGCTACTGGACGTGTAATTGGCAATTCGTGTTGTTGTACCCTGTCGAGATTTAAACCTTAAACTGCACGCCAGTGTATGTGTGTGTGTGTTTCAGCATTTTGCTTGCAACAAAAAGGTAGAAAAAATACCCTTACCAAAGTAAATGTTTGCTAGTCGTGACAAATCATGGATGAGAGGGGGAAATGTCACTGTAATGTCACTTCAGTGCAAGTTCCACAGGAGAAACCTGGCACAATGTATGCAACGTCGGTCGGGAAATACATTTTTATTCGTTCCAAATGTTAACGTAATGTAATGCCAAACAAGAAATGGTTTGATTTACTGTGCCCCTGTTGTTGTATCCTTGTTAGGCATGCAGCGGAAGTTCTAAGTATGGGATAAAAGGCATTATCACGGGCTGTTATACGCCGTTTAAAATGATAATAAATGTTGCCGGGCTTTCTAATGTTTACTTTTGCTGTTCAACATCAATATCATTTATATGTGGGATACGACGCTAAAAACGCTCTTTCCGCGGGGAGTTTATATACACTCTACATTGATAAATTTCAACCCCATTACATTTCAAGGGAAGTGCCATAAACTACCGACAAAAGCATTGAAGAGAAAGTATCTTTATCTGCCATACATACAGCAATACTAAATAATCGGATATCAAATGACACTCGGCCGTTTCGAGCATAGTAAAAATTTAATAATGCTTTCACAGTTCATTTTCCCCTACCACAACTCCCTTCAGCTGCTGTACGCTGCATATGGGCACCCAAGCTATTATAATTATATTTTTACTCCTTCATGTTACATTATGACTGTGGAAAAATGCCATATTTTCTTTCAAGACATGTACCAGTATCAGGACCATTGCAGTTTGCAGTTCGACTGTCTATCTACTAAGTAGCCTATAAGTAATCCAAATCAACATTACAGGCCGGAGGACTGTTAACTGCCATGCATGTACTTTATATCTCATATATTAGGATTCCCTGGTATTGGTTTCACTTTTTCAGGTCGATATATAAAAGTGCTTGATATCCTTCATATTATAATTATTATAAGTGCTCACATGTGAATGTATGTACAGTAATGTACTAATAACTCCGCTGGCACGGATGCTTATTACTTCTTACATTACATTCAACTACTTTCCTCATATAACACGCTTACATACGAGCTACTTACTTTATGGCTCATAAAAATGCTTTCACCTAATCCACTCGAGTATATCAAAATCCATTTTATACTCAGCAAGATAGTGCAGCCAGGATGCTTCCAAACAAAGGACACTTCACTGCTCGTATCTTTCTCGACTCGTTTGTACCCTCTCCCTAAGATACAACCCATTGTACGTCTATTTATGTTTGCACTGGTTCCCATCAGAATCACTTAGACGCTTGTTTCGTTCCTCGGTATCATCATGGGAAAAATAGGGAAAAGTGTAACAAAGCATGCAAGAACAGCGAACAGAAAACTCTCGGTGCGCCTTTTTCGTAGTCAGTAGGGCATCAAGAGAACGTCAGCGAGACGAGCAGTGGGTCCCTCAACGCATGCACACAAGAATATATTTGTCCGTGCTCTCTCAAACTCTCAATCTATGCAGTTTACAAGAAGCTGAAGCACACAGCTCGGTTTAAAGTTAACACACCACCACCGCAGCAATTTTACAAAATGTTAAATTTAATGAGTACCTCAAAATTCCCTGCCATTCCAGCAAAGGCAATAGGAAATCCTGATATTATTATAATGACTATTGCCTGGAAACATAGAAATAAAAAGGAAACTTGTCCAACGGAGCAGACATTAAAACACGCTTCGTGTGCGATTGTAATTGTACATTCATTCCCTCCCTGTACTCGGAAAGAGGCACGAATAGACGTACGGGGTCTGCAAGAGCCACTTGGCGTACGGACATGTTGACAGGCATATGTTGGTAAAATTTGTATGAAGCAAATGACATCATTTACGTCAAGTGTCAGCAACTTTTGTACGTTGCAAAATAGAGCGAAATTTTTTTCCCGTGTGCGGCGAGAAAATGAGCTAAACTTGTCATGAACAGCTAGTAATATTTCTATTACGGAGGTTTTTGTAGAGCAAGCACAATACGAATTGCTGAAGACAGCATTATTGCCCGGTAATATGGCGGTGCTTTAAGATGAATGGTTGTACACAAACCCTTGTAGCTAGATTTTCATCACAACATTAATGAACATAAAAGCCTAGTTTTGTTTGGACACTTGATTTTAAATTGCTCTACCACGGTTTTTTCCGTAATTATCATTGTTCCTTGTTGGTTTTATACTCGAAATATGTATGAAACTGTAACAAGGCAGGGGGAAAATGAGAAAAACTCACAGAGCGAAAGCAGTTTTGTGTGTATTGAAGACTTTTAACTTTTAAAACTTGTTAACAAAAAGCATGAACTACTCCGGCTGTTGGAAACCAAAAAAATGAGCAGGGAAAACGGGGAATAGAAGTGGTTGGGGTTTGTTTAGGTATTGCACGTTTTCCAAATATCACATATTATATATATATAGCGTTAAGAGTATCGTATAGTACAGGAGGGAAACAACCAAACTGTTCATACGAAACCGAGGAGTAACGTCTGAAAGTTGTGAAAAAAATGATAGAGAGAGCAAACACGGTCGCGAAGGTGAAACCGATTATTTTATTAAAGTGAATTTGTTGCCTACCACTTGCCACAAAAACTTTGTTCGTTCCGTATGTGAGACAATTTTCATGCTGACTAGAAATGAGAGAGAGAGAGAGAGTAAACTCTGACTCTTAGATTAAGATGAGAACTAGACGGGCGAGGAGTAGTAATAGAAACAAGTTATTCCAAACATTTGACCATACATTTCCTTCCTACTTCCGTTCGCTGACGGAAACTTGTATAATATGTTTCCTTTTTCTATCTCCTTTCCTGGGGGGAAAAGCCGCCGAAACTCATTTACCTTTTAAAATTACATACAATTTGTACACACAATGCCTGTCAAGGGTCGGCCGTAATGATGATGTAAACTCATTAAACTCAAGTATTTTATGGCACTGGGACATTTCATCAATTTGAAAAATCCAACTTTACTCGTTTGGTTGTATTGTTGACACTTGTCCATTAACTAAGCAGCTTATACAAGAACCAACAAGAGAAAAAAACTATTAGTAAGTTTCTAAGTTGTTTATTTCGAGTGAACTAGCATAACAAAGTCTTTTTAATGATCAAACAGGTTGTGATAGTTATTACGGGTGGGAATTCACATTCAGACTAATTCATTTTACGTAACTCATTAGTCGCATGAGAAGCAGAGAAAAAGCAAGACGACATTTAATAAGGCTTACGTAGCAGTATAGTAATTTTTTACGTTAATAAACTCCCGTTTAATTAATAAACTGAATAAAACTTGAAAAGAATCTGCCAACAGAATAGTAATGGTACAAGTAACTCAGCAGTTATGCTCACCCCTTTTGTACAACACTGTTTGCTCAGGTAAAATATACGAATAATATGAGAAATGACTGGGTAACTTGTATTTTATACCAAGTTTTTTGTTATAAATATGTTTGTCCCCGAGTTTCAGATGACGAGGTAACGTTTTTATGTGACGTCATACGTTTTGTCTTATAAACTGGAAAAAACATGTATGCATATATACAACTCTATAGAAAGTGAGGTGACTTTTATCAGACACTAACTTTCAATGTGTAGACAACTTTGATAGATGTTAGCTTCAAATTGGAAAAGTAACCTGGATGTGTGTAAAACATTCAAAAAATCATTTTCCCGGAAAAGTATTAAAAAACTTTCTGTTACCAAAGATGGTCACTGGTCAGAGTAATTTTGCACAGTTGTGAACGATAGATTTATATAAAGCAAGGAGAGCTTTTTACGTCGTACATAAATATTATTATGCAGGTATATCCACAATGCATACCGTCGTAAATTGTTTGTATTCTCACCATCGTCACCTCTACACCATTTTTCACGGTGTGATCGTCAGACTTTTTTTTTTCGTCAATGGAGCTTTAACTGAGAACCTTGCAAACTCAGCTATTATTTTCATGTATTTTCCCACCACCGTTGCTATACCATACCACCACTTTTACAACTACTTCTATAACCTGACAATCCAGATGGGACTCCCAATTTGTGGTGATTTTTCAAAACTTCAAAACTATTCTACTTGACTGTAGGTGGTAAAAGTTTTCGATAAATAGGATAAAAATTAGGTTGGTTAGGAATAATAGCAACTCCCCGACAGAAAACGGCAAGTAATGGAATATATTTTCCTATCATCGTCCCCTTCCCTTTCAGAAACTTTCTCGTTATAGCCCATGTACTCATGTAATTTAGCACATCAAACAACAATTAAAATAAAAGGATAGTGTTCCCTTTCATTCAACGAGAGGGATCTGTTTTGTGTAATCGAAAAAAAGTTTTCAAGTTTCCTGCAACGTTTCTCTAATAGTTGATTTCCCACACACGACGCAATGTAAGGTTAGGAAAACAGGAGACTAAATCTCTGATAACGATTCTCACATTCCAGTAAATCCGTTGAATTGTAAGTAAAAAATGAAAGGCGCATCAAATGCGTCGAGTATATGAAATTTTATACCATTTTTAAATTAACCCCTTTTTACCATTCCCTGCGTCCCGCAATCACTTTCCGTTATCATGTCTGTTATCTATTATTAGTTATTATTGATCATGATCACGTTTCAGCCCAAAGGGAGTTTCAGACAATGAGATGAGAAGGACGAGAGTCTCGCTTCTAAAAATATGTATTCGACCGCTGCTCCTGTTTGACGTATATTTTGTGTTTGTCGCTTTCTATGCTGAGTAGAAGGCAATCATGGTAGGTAGAAGTTTTCTTCGCCAGATCCTTCTATTTTTCCAGCCCCATGAAATTTTATAAGATAAGCTGTAGTGTAAGAACACATACACTTTTCCGCGACGGGATGTGTACTTACACAGTGGGCTAACTGCAACGGCAGCTGGCAGCCAAGCGTCTTTCTCTGTATGTGCTCTTGGCTCCTGGATAACTTTAACGGCAACACAGTTCTATAAATATGGGACAGCGCACATTTATGAGCTGTACACATGGCGTCGCTATATTTTTTTAAACTTCATAAGAAAACTTGCGGAATCTACTATCAAACAGGCTCATGCCCCTGTGTGTACGGCGCCATTGTCATAATCAAACACCACCACTAAAGAAAATATAGAATCCTCTTCTATAACTTTCTTTAAGGCTCCATTCAGTAACAGTCGAGTGGTTGGGTTGTATGTGTGTGTAAAGAGGAAAACAAAGAGATACGTTGTCGTATCCTTTGCCCTGCACACCAAGTTGCGTAAGTCAATTTCAAGATATAAAAAATACGAAACAAAATCGTTTGTTTTATTATATTATTTTTCATCAAAACACATAATCGGATTAGTAATCCTGGAAAGTACGTGTTTGTACAAGGATACGGTTACTTTTTGATGGAGAGAAAAAAAGAATGGAAGGAAAACGAGCAAACAAAGTCGTTCGTTGTCGTCATATCATATAATATCACACACCAATACAGACACAACCATCATTACCGTATGTTTTCGCGTACCACTATTGCGTTGCCTTCTAACAACTTTTCTCTCTCTAAGACTTTGTCCCTCACCCACACAGAGAAAGTAATTTTTCCCTAGGATAAAATGTAACGCCAAAATAACTTAGCACCACATTCAAGGCTCTGTATTTTAATGTCGATGATGGATGTGATGTGGTGTGATATGCATACAGATTTCATTTTCACGTTCCTGGAAAACACGAGGGAAAAAACTAAAAAGAAGCTTTGAAGTAAGGTGGCAACATGGCAATGCATGTTAAAAAGGAGGAATAAGTACAACGTCGGCATCACTACCAATCTGGCTAGATGATGATATGGTGTGGTGATGATGCAATGAAGAATAAAATGATGGAAAAGAGAAAAGGGAAACGACAGGAGAAAAAAAAATCGAACCAGTCAAAATATACCTAGCCATATCCTCTTACCGTCATCGCCTTTTACAGAAAAAACCACCGGCTGGTATTGAGGGGCGGGGAACGAACGTTTTTGTTTTTGATGTTTATGAGACAAGCACATTAACACAAACACCTAGCTAGCTAGCCTGAAAGCACATCTTCTTAATGGAAAAGAAACTCAAAAGGTACACATCCTCTTGGGATTCGCGGAAAACTATTTCTTTTCTAATTTACAGTAAATATTAATACGTATCAGAGCAAATAATGTTATGAAATGGGACGTTGTAAGTATGCAAATGCATTTACTTTGAAGAAAACATTATTATTACAGTTTGCATCTTCTGCAGTAACCACACTAGTACAGCACAGGATGAAAGGGAGAACAAGTGGCACGGCGAGATGGAAATAAACAGGGTCGTGGAATTCCTGCATTCTAGAATCTTGTCGCAAAGGCTAAATTCGTCTACTTACATGTTACAGAGAGGCAGACCTATAAAGAAAAGGTGGAATTCTGAGTTTCCTATAAATAGATATAAATTTTTGTACAGACATTAATGAATAAATAATATGATATATTAGTATTCATATTATGCTTAATATTCCACGTGCCGGCGTGCAAAACTCAATTAGAAATTCTTCAAACGTACGACGATTGGAATAATAGCATCTGCACAGTACAGTTATTTAGAGTATAGCCCTAACAATGGTGTAAATTTCATAAAAATGTCACACTCGAACCTTAACGCCCGTGGTTTCCTGTCTAAGCAGGAGAGAAGTTTGGGCCCGCTACGCCTATTTTCAGCTCTATATAATAACAAAGTATTCCCAAGCTTATGAACTTAGTAATCCTTATCACACCGTAGTAATTTCTAATCGCTAATCATAACATAAATGAGTGCATAATACCATGGAGAATAATGTTGTTTAGAGATGTAGTTTCAGTGCAGACTTAAGCTTGTTGGAAGCTTAACAATGAACTGGAATGGGATATTATATGTTAGAGTTCGAAACACAACATGGAATAAAAGGCACTTGCAGTGCACCATTTCGGGCCTTCATGTACTGCTATTACAGCTACTGCAGTCATTACCCGTTAGAGAGAGAGAGAGAAAAAGTGAACATACAAATGAATTGGCAAACCACAGCATGTAAATTTCCCCGCACAATAGCATTTATCAATTCTTTTTGGTGCCCTGGAGGAACTGCATACAAGTTTTTGTGTTCATTCGCTTCGGTATTAGTCTGGTGATGAGAATATCTCGACGTGAAGAAAGTTACTGCCCTCCTGCAGTAATTTTCAACTAGCAGCAGTAAGTCATCAGTGTTGGAACTATTCTCCTAGTGGATCACATTGGAAAAGAGAGAGAGCACACACAGGAAATGAAAGGCAAGAGAAGGACGATCAAGATGATATTTCTCCACATAGATATTCATCTGTTTGGCCTACTTCGTACAGAAGAAAATGAACAAAGGATCAGAGCCCGAGTGGAAGCTCCAGCAAGGAATCGTCATCCACTTCATCAGGAAAAGGAAAAATGTTGATCTTGATCTACGAGCTGTCGGCAGACATCCACTTGAAATCCACCATCTAACTGTCACAACAATTGATAAGTTCGTATATCTCAACTTCCTTCCGATCCTATGCCAGATATTTGTTTCGGTTATGAATTTTTTTAGTACGTAGCCACATGTGTGGGGCAACTAGCATAACTATATGGAAATATATGCGTTTTCCTGCTTTCCCTCCACACACTGTTACGCTTCTCCAGAGTAGCTGACTCGTGACTGTATGTGGGTTTTCAGAAGAGAAAATTTGAAATATCAGTGAAATGCTTTGTCTTGTAGCTGGTTGTCTAGCATGTCTCACGTAACTAATAACATGAAGCTTGCATACCTATAAAAGCTCTGTGTATGGGCATGAAAAGCTTTAAACGAGGCATCCCGCATTATATAAACCATGGACGTTGTCGTTTACCTTTGTTGGTTGTTCTTATTTCAAGGGAGACATTAGCATGGGATGTAGACACACCGTGCAGGTCGGTATGTGAATAAACAATTTGCAAATGCCAGCTTCACCCACTTACTCTTAACTGGAGCAACTTTCTTCTGAAGTGACTCTGTCAGTCAGTTGTTTTCT
This sequence comes from Callyntrura guangdongensis, assembly GCA_027744295.1. NCBI lineage: Eukaryota > Metazoa > Arthropoda > Collembola > Entomobryomorpha > Paronellidae > Callyntrura > Callyntrura guangdongensis. The sequence continues at coordinate 32,745 of JAHZNB010001581.1, forward strand.
TTTTTTCTATCTTGTATTACAACCGGATACTACCACTAACATACCTCTAGTAGTATTTTTTTCGGTGATGTGATATCATTATTGATCCCACAGTGAGTAAGCTACTAGTAAACGAAGAGAGAAGGAAACAAGGAAGCGCATTAAGATACATAAAAGAGAGAAACGTAAGATTTTCCAAACGAGCCGTTTTCCACCTTGTTGCTACTTGTATACTTTGAGTAAATAGCATGACCATGTTAGGCAAGTTCTATAGATGATGGAAAGTTTCTATCTGGAATGGCAATAATAATAGGGATACACAAAGCTAATGGCGCAATGCATGTATAAAGTTAACAATGCACACTCCAAATTCGCGATGGAGCGGAGAGAGACAACGAGGAATGACACTGAATAGCGGAAAAAAGGAAAACAATGTTCTTGTGAAACAAAAACATTCTTTCTTCATAAAATGTATAGGCATACATAGAAAATTCTATCGCGTGTTTAAAACACTTGATGTATAGTTATCATCGTCGTCAAATTGCATGTATCGACATGTTAATAATTAATGGGTTGGTAGAAAAGTCAAAACATTCTCCGTCATAGGGATACTTTTTTCCATTTTCTCAAACATTATTTTTATCATTACTTACTTGCTTTCAATACTCATTTGAACAGAGTTACTGCTATGTCAAGAGTAGACAATGGTTGTTCTGTTGCCTGTTGTTAATAATGAAGTAAAAGGATAAACAAGGAGCTGACTGTAGGGTAGTTGGGGGAAAAGAAAATAAATAAATTGGATGCTTAGATGAGCCGCTAACTGAGTGGTTTTCATTGCCTCTGCCTTTAGACGTTCAATTCGTTGCTGGATGAGATGACTTATTTCGTAGTGGACTACACCTCGAAGGAAGAAACATAGTCTGTCGGTTTTTTTACAAATACCAAGTTTTGTCTCATCTCAGATGAAAATTAAATCATTTGAGAAGCCTCTCTGTAAACTAGTTTTTGTTGTTACGTGTTAAATGAACGTTCCCATATAGGTTTTCAAGATGGCATGCCCTTTATAAATTATAAGTATGTAGGCACTTGTTTCTCGCCATTCATTGCTTCGACCATATGGACGTGTGCTATTCATCTTCATCTTCCGTTTTATACGAAAGCACATCTATTCAACAAAATAAAGTGGCTGATCTTGTGTCTTTCTATAAAAAAGAGAAAGTAAAAAACAACAATAATAACTATGCCACTTCAGTAAGGGATAGAACACATTTTTGGTTGATAAGCAAGTTGTATACATATATGAACAATCCTAAAATACATATTTCTGCACACAGCGCATCGCATCGTAATAATTGTGGATATCCCTACGATAAGTTAAATAGCAGACAGGAACGTGTTGCTAATATAGCTACTCTCGTGGACTCCGTACTGGCATGCTATCGACGACGACATCAGGCTATAAAGCGAATCCGGTTGTAAATATATGAACCAATTCACAAGGGCTGTGTTGCGCTTCCTCTTGAAACATTTTTTGTTATTTATAAAATGTGTTGAGACGTTTCCTCTGGATGCGGTACATAAACAGAAAATGAGTTCAATGTGAATATACATCCACGTGAATGCTTTTTCTGTACAAGATTGGAAAAACTGCAAAGAGCTTGTGGAATGGATCGTGTCGTATTCACGTGCAGCGATCCAAAGCATGGATTGTCTATGCCACTTTGTTATTATGCTCCGCACAACTCGTCTGTTTTCCGTGATTTTCTTGTACGTTCTATCACCCTTTTCTACTTTCTCATCCTTTCCTTAGACTTTCATTTGCCTTTCTATCTCTCCCTATCAGTTTCTCTTTCCCTCTCTAACAGTAATGACGACAGAGTAAAAACTGTTGATGGTGTGGTGCTGGATTGCACAGCTCTACATTTTCAATGAAGATTGCATTGACAACGAAAAGAATGTAAGCGCGAGTTTGCCTATCGTTGAATCTTTTTTTTCTGTATCGACCAGAATTTAATCCTATCATTATTTTCATTCCTATACGTTAAAAGGACCATGTTTTTATAGCTGCAATGTTGCTTGACATGATAATAATGTTGCCGAAGATGATGATGATCATTGCTAACATCATCGCCATCCTGATCTTTAACTATACATACACAGCTGTTAAACATTGGAAATTATAACATAGATGCAGCTTATAACCAACCTCCTCTCCCTATTGTATTGTGTTATGCTTTGGACGTGCCTAAGAAAAGAAAACGAACAGGTTGTAGCGTTTCACGTTGGCCCCATCTCATCCAATCCAACTGTTGTGGTTGTTGTAGTTTTTTTGTAAACTACAGTACTTCAAATATCACTCCTGCTGCTCCGAATCCTTATTACATAATACGAACTCTTCTTGCTCCATTTACTTTTTCATTCATACTGAGAACGTCGACAGAGAAGGAGAAACTAGCCAGAAACATGCACATATGTCTGTAGAAAGTAAACACACATTAAAGTATGTACAAAAGTCACTCCTGCTTACAATAACACGAACTACATATATGCATCTGTAGTAACTACTACTCGGCAAGTATTAATCTTTCCATAGAGGTGGATTTTCGAAAATTTATTAACGTAGGAGCTTTCTTAAGGCTTTCATGAAAAAAGTAAATGACATTTCAAAATGTAATAGCATTAAAATCTACAAATATAAAAACTACATTATTTGTGACTGATATAAGTATGTGAGGTACTATAGCATTTGTCTGTGGTGAATCCATGTATAAAATCTGTTGTGTGAGAAAGTCAAGCTGTAGCAGATTTTTTTTCCTATATGGAAGATGAAAAAAATTGTGGTGTGAGGAGAGAAGGAAGAGAAAGGTATTGCTAACGTTAAAAAGTGAATGCTGGTGGCAGTAGTCGTAGTCATCATGACAGGTTGTAAAGTCGTCGTAAGTATTTATGCGTAACAGAGCATGACATAAGAAAGTAAAGTTTACTGAAGCAGCCATCCGAAAAATAACTTATAGTTAAAGAACATGTTCATATGACACAAGAAAGTGTCGATCCCATTTCACGATAATTTACCTGACTACCTCTCTGGTGAGAAAATTGAAATTATTTCACGTATCATCAAAACTAATAGGTATTTTTCCGTACAGTTTATAGGCTTGTACTTTTGGCCTCAATTGACGTAAACATTATGCTTGCTGAAGGATAAAAATAATGAAATGTTTGTTTCCGCGTGTTACACAAGCGCGTCATGAAATGTTTTCTTCTTCTTTCATCTGACATTTGGTGTAGTAGACAGATTTATTAATTCAGCTTCAACCGGGTTTCAGTCAGCCACAAGGTGTTTCATATTAATTTTAAATTAAATGAAATTTTTATTTACCATCTCTATAAATGTAATTAGCTTTGTGGTGGTCACCTGGTCTATAAATTGTATGTATACGTGTAAAATAACATTTTATAAGCCAAACAGGCGTCGTAGCATTAAATAAATAATGATTCAGAAAACTCATTAAAGTTGAAATAGCATTAAAAAGCAATTCATGCAATGCATTGCATGCATCCAATCCATGGAAGCAAAAATTGAATCCATCTCCTAAAGTCATGCATGTGCCCGTATTTTCACGAAATATATATCACATGTGTCCGCAGCAATATTATTTTAAATTAACTTTAAACCATTTATGACAATAAAGACATTATATATATGGGAAAATTTAAACCGGCCCCTAAAAATGCATAAATCGTCCCTCAAGAATTTTGGGGCTATCGTTAATAGCCTTGGTGTAAAAAGTTCCTCAGTTTCTCTATATCATGTTCCCTATATCAGTCAGCCAAATTATCCAGCATACTGGCTAGGTATCTCAAATGCCATAAGATGATGAATTAAACTTTGACCACACCTAGAGGTCACAGTTGTCAACCAATCTGGCTCAAACTTGGTATACTTATACAAGTGCCCATAAGGTACATATATAGGTACAAAATTTGACCCGTCCTTATGTTAAAACTCTCTTGTTAATACCCCAATGGGGTGTCACTGAGATGTCGTGCTGGCATATATTATGAGCCCTTGTCACTGTTAGTCGATTAGAGAAAACCCACATCTCAATCGGATTCATTGTTTCGAAGTTATGAGCAAAACAATTTTCAAGGTTTGACCCCCCAAGGGGTAGACCCCAAATGCCCATCTTCGAATTCATCCGAACTATTGATCATACCTATCGATTGACGGAAACAAAAATTTGAAATTCCTTTTCCTTCAGGAGTTATTGTGTGGACGGACATACGGACGTACGTACGCACGGGCACGATAGAAGAAAATTATATAGTCACATAAGATGTGCCTAAATAATTACACTTTGCTTTAACTTGAAGGTTGATTTTACTCTCCTGTGTTTAATGATACTTCTTCTAATGATATTTCCACTTGATAAATTTTAGTCTTCTTTGTGGTTCCAACAGAACTCTGTCAATGTCTCCGTCAGACATCGTGATGCTTACAGTTCGGTTTCATAAAATGTAATGACTTGAATGAATATGACACTCGGTGAATTCCATAAACGTAAACTACCATAATAGTCAAATTATGGTAATTCGTTCCTTCAAAATATTGATGCATTTTTCGTTCCTCAAAAATGCATAAGGGACGATTTATGCCATTTTGAGAACCGGTTAATTCTATGCCTATATAAACCGGACATGGAATAACAACAAAAACATACATAATACGTGACTAAAATATATTTCAAGAGTTTTTCACCAAATAACTTATCCAATTTATTTGAAAAGTCAACCATGGAATCTTGAAGTGCAAAATGGAGTTATTTCCATTATAAAATTATTTGTATATGTGTAGCAATCGTATTTGCTCACAATCAACGACAGTAACAAAAAACTTTCGATTATAATCCGTTTTGCCACCGTAAAGGTCACATATGTGTAAGAGGCGTAACTGCCAGGTTTTTTTGGAAAGTAGGTTTTATGAAATGAATTTCTTTGCTTTTCTCATTCATTTTGGTATAGTGCTGATATTGGTAGCGCATTGATTCTAAATGATTCAGCTACAGTTACGTAAATTTGTTTCTTTCACAAAACTTACAATTAGTTAATGTCCTTGAAGGGGACACCAGTAACTCAAGTACAAATTTTCTTTCAGAATTTTACGGGGAAAAACGAAAATGGCACAACGTTATTGCTTTCTGTCAAAGCAAACTCCAGATTACAGCGATGATAGCATTCAGCAAATGAAATGAACCGATGAATATTAATAATAGTAACAGCGGTATTTGCGCTGAAATTCTACCAACAACACAACTTTATCACGGAAGAAAACGGTCATTTATAGCTTCCCAACATTGACTAGCCATGTTAGGCATGTTGTAGTGACCAACCTAACCAGCATTCCACAAAATGACGACAATGGCAGCAATAATAGTGGCCCAGTAAATTTTTATGATGCTGTATATTAATAGCTCAATACAGCATGAAAAAATTGACATCTCTGTTTACAGTCGCTGACACTTTGTGTAGTCATTTCTTTTACGTCACGTAAAGTGAAACGTGGAAACAAACTAATACGCCGATACGAACAGGACATTATAACTGTCATCAACGGAATCAACGGTTGTGTGCTCGCTTTTCACCATATTTCGCTTTGAACTTTTATCTGTCAATACGGCTGCTTCCAGCTCATATCGCACCACGGCCTGTCGAGCGTCTGTACTCGTAACGTCTGTGAAATACATATGTAGATACAAGCATGCCCCTCTGCTCATTACATAGGCACAACTCTAAAGACTGCTGGTTTATATAGCAGTGGTGACGTGATGGCAAAAGACGGTGCTAGTAAAACCAGATGTATGCATTTTTGGTTGAATAAATGGACAAATATTGTAGAGACAAAAAAGAGAAACTGGAGCATTCATTACACACCGCAAAGGCAGGCGGATAGGACAACGTACATACACATCCGACCAGCTACTTTCCCTCTCTTTTTCTTATTCCGTTGAAAGGCTGCCACCATACAACGTCAACTACTATTCATGAAAACGAAAATGAAAACGGTTACAGCTGGTCACGATACGGAACAATAATACTTTCCGCTTGCGATGTATGCCACGGTGCACATATATTTATAATGTGTGTTTGCCCTAGCATAACATAACGACGATAATATTATTTCGATCAATATGGAAAAGAGAAGAGAGAGAGAGAGAGAGAGAGAGAGAAAGAAAGAAAGAAAAAGCTGGAGTGTTGCTACTGCTGTTGATGTTGTTGATGATGATGACGACGAGCTTTACAGAATGTGAGTGAAGCGATTCAAACGAGACCTTCTTTTATCTTCATACCTAAAAAATTATATTGCGCCTGACAAGGATATTACAACTTTATTTTATTAGTGGCCATGTTCCTTTGTAGATTCTTGATAATATCATTATTCCGGAAAAGCTCCTTGCTACGAGCCAGGCCTTGTCTTTAAAAAAAATTTATCAGAGAGATGATCGGTGCGATCATAGGGAGCATGTGCTTTCTGGAATCTGGAAGCAGGGAACATGTTTCCAGAAACTGAATGAACCATGATATGCCATGCATAATAAATGGGAGAGCAGAGTAAGTAATAAACATTATTAGATATTGTCGGCAGCAGAAAAATCCTGGGGAAAGCTGGGTGTATGCGCTTGAGTAATGGATTTTCATCCCGGCACGACAAGGAGTCTTCCTTTCTTACTGCAGCTATATAATTAATGGAAAAATCAGAGCCATGAGAACGTTTACCGAATTCTTTTTTTTTCTAGAACGACTCAGAGAATTGACTATGTGTAAGTACTGCACATTTCAAGAATCAGCCCTTCGGATAATGATGGAAATCATATTCATTAGTGCCTTGATGGGATTTGGGTGGGAGCTCATTCATCAATCCCACGCATCCACCCCCACCGAAAGTTAATGATCAATTACAGTTCGAAAAATTGTTAAGAAATAGGTACACTCTCTTTCGTCAGCCACTAGAAGAGCTGAGCTACAATTGTTGGGAATGAATGATACCGTCAAGTGCTTTTCAAGATGATACTATGGATTATGGAACCGCCTACAGATTGCAAAGCTTTACATATACATACACACACCTGTTGTATGTTACTTTTTTTTATAATAATACTAATAGTACTAATAAGACACACAGAGAAACTACAAAAGTGCTTACAAAACAATGAAGAGCCTAGTAGGGGGACAAAAGATTAACTTGTATGCTTAACAATATTTTTGTGCAGAGTTGTGATTGTGAGCAATGTTGCATAAATACATGCACATATATATTATGCCGTGTGTAGGCGGCACCCAAAAATGTATGTAATATTGAGGATCTCAAGTTGTGAAAATCAACTTACTTGTTCATGCCGTGTAGAAGCTGGTCTACACTTATGTCGCCTCTCTCAGCGGCAGCTACTGCAGCAGTTCCATCGGAAGGTCCCTCCAGCGGAAAATCTAGATGAGAAACCAAACAGAAAAAGTGAAAGTTAAATGGAGTTGCAACAACTACAACAAGTGTGAAAAGTAATGAAAAGAATCAACAGTGGGGATGATGAAAGAGTAGAAAAAAAGAGAATCAACGAATCAATGTACACACCCATCTACCCACCTATACATTACGTTTAAGCTTTACGCCTGTAAGTGTGCCGTGCCATGTGTGTATGTATATAGATACCGCTGGCAGTCAAATGAGCAAGTCAAGCAGACAAGCATGACATAATATAATAGGCACACACACTAGGTACCTACACGCCTACTCCATTTCTTTTAGCTGTCGTTTCATGTCCGACCAAATCTTTTTTCTTTTAAAAATGAAAGCCGAAGTCAATAAGAGAAAGTGATAAGTAACAATACCCCGAGAGTTGCTTATTGCATTTTCTTCAATTTCAATGCATGTACATGTGTGTGCTCTTTCACTAGTCCTATTGGGTTTTTTCTACTAACTTATTATTATCATTACTTTTACGTTTCTATGTGCGAACTTTAACCTTTTCCGCCATACCAGAGTAACACTATACTTTATTCTTTTATTTTTTTCTCTCTCTCTCTCCAATGTACCTCTTTCTGCTTGCATTTAACTTCTCTCTCACTACTGACAGCAGTTAATAGGTATTATTTTTCTTCTTGGCGTGTCTTAGGTAGGCATATTATAGTGTTTTGATAACCAAGTGAAGACGTGTGCGCACATGGTACGCGGAGCAAGATACATACACATACTGACACACACTCGTGTCCAACTTAATACTTGGAAAACCCCATTGTCTGTCCAATTAAATGCTGGTCCTGTAGTATTTTTAGAGTCTAAAGCAAAAGAAAAGTTTCCTGGCGTTTCCTGCTGCGCCAAAATTGACGCGAGCATTGTCAGAAACACTCACCCGTTTTTCTCGTGAAATCTTTTGAATGACAAGTTCTGCAAGTGATCAAAAAGTAATTAAAACCTGTATTTATTGATTACACTACAACAAATGATGGGGATGTGATGGTAGTGTGAATAATGAACACACCTTGCAAACGCGGAAAATTATGTATGCTCGTGTGACAGTTTGGCAGAGTAGTTTTTTAATAACTGTTCTTCTCAAATCTATTTTTAAAATCATGATAGACACCTCAGGTAAAAAAGTGATTTCCCAGAGTTCTCAACGTTGGCATATCTCACCGGGGCACACAGACCCCCTTTCGGTTACTTACAAAAATATCAGGGAATATCAAACACCCCCACGTTTTTTAATGAAACTACTATAGGCACCAAAAAATACACAGGCGAAGAAACAAATAACGTCTTTTTGCCTTTCTATTCTCGTATGAATATTATTATACTTTCAAGTTCAAGAAACTACAGCGAACAGTAATTTAAAAATTCTGAGAAATCGAATTCCTGTGATATCGTCAAGTTTATTACTTTCTTTGACATTCGTTCACAAAACAAGGTGTGTGCTAGCATTGGCATTGTTATTACTTGTAGTTGCATAGCTATAGTCATTTAAGAACAACAAAGAGTATTTACACAAGCGTGTCATAGTGTTTTTCAGCTTGGTTGACAGCAATGATTGAATTTTTAATTTATTCGGAACAAAAATGCTTTCTCCCTCTCTTCGTGTTTCAATATAGTTCCTTGCACATTTTTATGCTTTCAGACTTCTTTTATTATAAATTTGGGTATGCTACTGGTATAAAGAACTCCATCATATAAACCCCGTTGTTATGTATCAAAATATACATATTGTCATCCCAGAGTCACATCTGCTTACCCAACCACCAACGTCAACCAGCGATGCAAAAAGAAGAAAATGGATTCAGGGTTTGACTTTTGTCTCTGAATTATAAAGAAGCAAAAGTATTATGCGCTCCTTTTACTTTCCCTTATGCAAAATGTGTAAAACTCAGGGGCACCGTGGCTTTTTACTGTCCTTTCCTTGCCAAATTCAAACTACACTTTTAAGCTCACTGCCAACTGCAATAATGGAAGGGATAGTCAGCAGTCAGCATTATGTCAGCACTTTGCTCTCATTCATAAAAGGAGTTTAGGAGTGTGACAATGTTGGTCAACGGAGTCAGAGTTTTAATTAACACGTACACTGACGTTTTCAGGAGCTGATGATGATGAGTGACGACGAACGACCATCATGTCCACTCGTTCATTCAGTCATCATCATTGTACAATCGCTGATATACTAACACATAAATGAATGCACCACGCGTTACCCCCAACCCAATCCTTTAATACATTACCGTTGGGAAATAATTGAGTAAGTGCTACCGTGCCATACAGATATTTCTGTACAATACCATAACCACCAGCTTATAGGCAATTTTCAGTGAAGTCCTTCAGGAAGAACAATTTTTCCCAACCCAGAGCAGCACAAACAAACCTAAAAGTATGCACGCCTGCCTACAACTACATTATTGCTGTCAGTATAGATGCAATGTTTGATAGAAAAACGTCTTCCTTCCTATTTTGGTGAGACGACTCGTGTATCCCTTTCCCTTCCATCAAAGTCACAAGGAATGAACCGTTGCATTTGGTACGTATGCATGTTAACATGTACACACACCAGCTTCTCTATGCGTACATCCAACAAAAGTAATACAAGAGGGAAAAAATACTTCTAGACACATGAGGTGAAGTCAATTTTACCCGTTGATGACGGTAAAAGCAAGACAGCTAAAACAAAAAAAAGGAAACCAAAACATTTAGAACCCGCGACAACGACAGAGCATATTATAGCCACGTACAATAATAATATACAACATCCGTATGAAATGTTCAATTACTGAATGGATTCAGTGCTGCTGTGTTTTTTCATTTCATGCAACGTTCCGCGCACATTTGTGTAGCTGAACCCATCAGTCGTGCATGTATAACCAAAATAAAACTCGTTTCATCATCATCAGTCAACTTCATTCTTTCCATCTATCCCTTTTTACACTTCATCACTGCCTGTAGAATGTATGTGGTACTTTTTTCATCCTTCTTTCGTGTAAGTAAATGATAAAAAATAATTACAGAAGGGACACCATGCGAATGCGAATCATTATGGGAAAATGCTAACCTTGTTTTATTTTTTATAAACTGTTTTTTTTTTTTTGCAAAATGTCAGCACGGCACACAAAGACTTTATCTAGTAGAGAGTAGACAGAGGCTAGTAGTAACTAATTAGCGACAGTGGTACAGCTTCCAGGAACTGAGAGATTTCAAACAATAACGAAACAAAAAACAGGCACGTAACATGCTCAAATTAGCCAATATAATGTTACATTACATTACATAGCATATACTTGAGTCAACCCACGCTTATTGGAATGAATTCACTGAGGAGGAAAAGTTATTTTCCTCCCTGGGGACTACTTTTATATTCATAATTTGCACTCGACTTCAGCAACGGGAACGTGCTTTAAACATACGAAAAATATGGAACTCTATCTGCCTATTAGCAGAGTTTTCAATTACGGAACAAAAATCAAAAAAAAAAAAAACTTTTGACGGGGTGAAATCCATTGCCAATTATGGACTAGACCAGACAGGAAACATGATATACCTTCTAGATCACATAATCTCTCTTCGATGAAATAAAATATGATCGCTTTAAGTTATAGAAAAAGAGCCTACTCATCCGATATATACAATATACATACATATATATTGCGGGTTGGTAACATAAGTCACTTTTGCAATGAATGAGGGAATCATTTATTTTTACCCGACTTACTATTAGCTGCGAGGAGACGCCAACGGTAAAAAGAGAGCACGGAAGGTTGATGCGCGGATTTATGTAAAATTGGATTGAAACTGGAGTGCGTAGGAAGGATTTGTTTAAGCACCGCATATATCATCAAACCTGTACTTTTGCTATTTTATCCCTTGGTAAATACATATTATTAGCCAGTCATATTCTTTAACAACAACCGATGATAACAAATCCGGTATTAAACACAAAACGATGAAATCCGCAACAAGCTACAGTTGTGATGTTGGCTACTCATGGTTTCTAAAGCAAGGTTCATTCGTTTAATATGCCTGGCGTGATGCATGTTTGGAAGTCCTTGTAAGTAAACACAAATATTGAACCACCACTACTATCTATTAAAACAAAAATACACACATGAAACAGTTTTATTGCTTTTCATACTAAAAAGAGCGCATCGTGGCAGACAGAGACGAGAGAAGATGGTATTATTTGTGTACCAACTTAATGTATGTACATATATCACCAGAGCTCAAAATCAAAGACTAAACAAGCCAAGCCGAAGTCAATATCACGTGAATATGATAGCACACCGGCCGTATATTGCCCGTCTTATGGATTTAAGCACATCGTCGGACTGTTCGGCTGCTTTGAAAATGCAGGAATTAGCTGCTAATAGAAATACTAATGTATTGTACGAAAAAAAAACTTTTATTCCCGGCCAGTTGTATAATTGTTTGATATATTTACGGTTATTTCTATTGCTATTTCTCTTTGTATTTTCCAGGTTTTTCGACAAAGTAGAACATCAATAGATTAAACCAATGGACGAACAACATCAGGAAGGCTTATCGTGTAATCCATTCACGTTGTGATGTGCTGTTATGGTTATGACTATAACCAATATAACTTAATTTTCTTTTTCTCTCCCATGTTCTGTCGTGAGGCAGACGAGAAACTAGTATTACATGACATGCGAAGGGTAAAACGTTGAAGACCAAAAAAACATTAATTGCAAGTTCTAATGCGGCAATAAAACATGCAAAAAGCTTTCCTTCCAATTACGTACGCAATCAACATCAACTTTTACTATTAACATGATGGACATTAGCCGTCTGGTGTGATATAAGTGATATGACATGCAAAAATCTTAATGTGTATGATGCACCTTGAAGAAACGGCACTCAACACATTTGTGTAATGGTATTCGTAACTTATTTGCCACGATAATTGCATTATGAGACATTGGCGTGTTGGCCACCATCTCCAAGATAACATGCCAGTTCTCTATTGACTTTGCACTTTGATACCATACACACACACACACACGCAAAAGCGTCATTAAAGGTATAGATGGTCACATTTTCCTTCATCGTGCCGTTACCGGGATAAATTTAACGTAGGCGTAAGAGTGTATCACAACTAGAAAATAAGCCAAAGGTCAAGAAAGGAGAAGATATATGTCCAAATGTACAAATAGCCAAAGAATCGTATTCGACTCGGAACAATAGTGTTCAAAAAACATTGTTGTAAGCTCGTTCATGTAATGTTGGCGCCAAATACACGCTTTGTCAAATTTAGATAAATATTTTTAAAAACAAAGGTAGACTCATTGAATTAGCAGAACAAAGTTGAACAACTCCCTTCGGGCGTGTTGTAAAGTACCGAGCAGTATACTTGTTGTTGTAGTAGTAGTGATAGTAGTAGCACCAGAGTTGCAGTTCCTTTTCGTGGCGGAAGAAGTTTTAAAGACAGCACGAAACTACACAACTGGAGCATCCACCATTTACAACCGTTGATGATAGTGATGGAGACGTCGTTTGGAAGAATCGGAGGGTGTTGCAAAACATATAAACTATTCCAAACTTGCTTATATCAATGCTGAAAGTTGCATAAGAAGAAAAAAATCTTCAATTTCGAGTTGGATACTTGTTTGAGGAGTATTTGTACATGTACTTCTGTATAAAAGTAGTAAGCCCCATCACAAGACGCATTTTTGGACAACTTATTCGCCAGCAATAACGTAAATATAAGAGAGGACAACACATAACCCCACAAGATTCATGTGCATTGCATTATACGTATGTTTATCGTTTATATACTTATATTTGGTCATCCCATGCATTTTGAATGAACAACAGGAAAAATCCCCATGGAATTTTGAGAAAGGGATGGGAAAGGGACGGTGAAATATACCGTGCTGGAAAAGGCCAAAGGAAAAGATGTGAAACTGTAGGATTATATATCCTTTTCTTTGACTGAACTCACTCAGAAACTATACACACTTACAGACACATTCAGTCAGACAGCAGAAAGAGCAGAAGAAAAAAAGTTTTTTTTTTGCCGTGCGTTTTAATATGATCGCCTGTGGTACGAAATTGGGAGAAAAAGAATTCAATGACACGTAGAGACTTCGTACCTATTTTTCGGTTTCCCATTCTTCTCTCTTTTCTTTTTCGGCGTACACTTGTTGGAAGTTTACATTTGCTGTCTACTTTCTATTATTGTACGGAGCTTTGGATGCTCACGCCTTTTTAGAGTGTCTTTTACTTTTCTCCAACTGTGTTTTTTTCTCTCGTTTATTTCTTTGTATTCTGCATTCGGGAGTTTTTTATGTATCTGTTGTTAGAATAAGCCTGTTACTTTGTGTGGAAAAAATAATAAATACACACTTACGTTAACAGGAGATTTGCAAGGCATGCATAAATTCCTCGAGTTTCGTATTTTCATAAAGTGGCAATAATAACGTGTGTTGTAGCAGCTTGCAGCAAGTGTGGATTTTTGAAAGAATTATAACCAGCTTCCCTCTTAAATCATACATTTCGAAAGCATCGCCTTGTTCTCGCCTACGAGCTTACACAGGAAAAAAATAAGTTGGTTCGTGTATTTATTTGGCAAAAGTGTGCAAAAATTCCTTTGTGCTCGCTCAACTTATTGACAAAGCTGGAACATCAAGACACATTTTAAGCGCCGACCTGTTTACCCAAAATATCGTGGGACTCTTATCGAAAGAATGATATTATTGGAAAATACTTTGTTTGTGGAGCAGTTTTAAACTCGAAGATACTCGCATTGTAGTTTGAACTTTGTATTTTTTGTATTGCTGAGACAGCATCACGCCCCTTCACCAAACTTACATGAAATTGTGTTTTAGGTGTGTTGGTAGTCGTTTCTCAACATGATACCAGACAATTAATTCAATACAGTGTAGCGAGCTTCATGACGTAGAGAACATTCTTCCTAGCCTTTTTGACATTGCCAACAGATATTCTAGGTACAAGTGCTTACACTATCCGATAAGTCTGTACTAGTAAGAACGGTACGTGTCAAAATTCTCAGCTAAATTTATTGGAAAAATTTCCGTATTTTCCACAAAATAACATTGTTTTTCAATTTGTAGAATTAACTGGGTCAGCTCAATAGTGCATTTTGCACATTATTCCAGTCACTTATAAGTTACTCCGGGACCTTTGGTTTCATAGTTATAAGACCATTTCTGAGAAACAACTTCAGTAGAAAACGTTGTCATCAGCATTTGAAAATAAAACTAAAGCTACTTCCATTTTAGTAAAAGGGAAATCTACTTTTGTATTTTCAAAGAACAAACACTGTCACTACCTGTTTATGTTAAAACGTCTTCCTTCTTCTTAACAACACGTCAAATTTTCTCTTGGTTTGCAAATAACCAGCTTAATTTTTACATGGAATAACGTTACGGTAGAAAGAAACAGCTTGCCTTTTGTACTGTAACTTTCTTCTAAACCATTTGCATATTGTCATTTTATCCTTTTCCACGTAAAAACCTCAGTCGTCTTGTTTTAGAAGGAAAAAATTGTTTTTTTAATTAGGCAAGAAAGCTTGTCATGAAAATGGTAAGAGCTTGGCAAACGTTACGAGATTCTTTTAAGTAAATGAAAAATGGATAAACGATAAGATTTCGAAACGGTCGTACTTTCACTATTTATTCCCATTTAATAGGGAAATGGAAATTATGTAGGTGGTAAAGCATGATGCATTGCTTTATATTACCAACTCATGTCGTATACCATTAGTTCGCGGGTAATAATCATACATGCATACGAGACGTTCCATTACACTATTTTGAGACGCTACTTTCACTTATTTCTTTCGATTTCACTTTATACACTTCACTTATACGTACCCCTCTTAGCCTCGCAGTGATGATGTGAGTTTTTTTCTATTACTACGCTCCGCACTTCTTCACTAGACTTTGCTACTTGTATTATCCTGCTCTTATGGTGAAAAGGAGAAAAAAAAACATGCAAAAAACCTGCTAAAGACATAAAATGTACCAGATACCGAAAAAGAGTCCGTAAGTAAGTCAAGAAAAAGAAAGACACACACACGCAGCGAGAGAGAGAGAGAAATGCATAAATGGCTTTTTACCACTTGAATGAAACTCTTCACATAAAGAGCGCTTCTGGAGTACTAATACGACGGCTATTAGAACGAATATGACGTACTACAACCGCTACTATCTACTACTGCCATTGTTGTATATTCCATTTTACTGCCTTCTCCACTATATGACCATCGGAGCCGCTATCAGATTCCAGGCAACCACCCAATGTCATTCGTTCCTCTTGTCCTCACACAAACTCATTTTCAAATGGATATGTTATCTTGCCAATGTTTGCTCATCCAGAGACGTACAAGACGTACTTACTACTGCATCCACCATTGGATATCGAACTCACGTATACTATGGGACTCACTGGATAGCGATGTTAGGCAAATAATATAGTTTTCCTGACAATGTAGGTAGGCACCCACACAAGTAATATGTTTATGTGATACTTTTGATGCGTGTACGTTCATTCATTCCAATGAGACCTCTTATCTAAAAAGATACAGATGGAAAGTCTTTTATATTAGAAGGCATTTTTGCGGTTCATATTCGTTTCCTCTTCTCCAACTTCCGTCACTTTTCTACATTAGGCAAAGCATAAAAATTCCAAAGACAAAGACATCCCCATATCGCCCACACAGTTACTAAGCCAAGAAAGATAACCAAAGTAGTGAAACAAGACGCGAGGGTACGTCATACTTTCTCTCCTTTTCGAATCCTATCAACACTGTTGTGTCCTCCCTCCTTTCAGTAAAACTTTTATACGGATACCTACATACTTACTGCATATTATTATTATCACCGGTATCCTGCAACACCCTCCGAGATGTTCACAACACTGGGGAAAAATGTAAATAGTTTTACATTCATACGTATATAAAATTCGTTATTATTACTATTATTATATGATATGTTAAACAAGGGAATTTTTTCCAGAGTGTACTGCCCTGTGAGTTTGTCGTTTTCGTCTTTGACTCCTCCCCGAGCTATGTTTTATTTTGCCCCTCACTACATCTTCCCAAAAAGCTCTACTCACAACTCTTCAAATAATCAACAAGATAATCCTGAGAAAAATGCTTCTAGTTTCCAGCATTTGATTTCCTTCCCTTTCGTTTTTTTGTTCTATAACTTGGGATAAAAACTTTCTCCTATGAACATTTATTTCAGCTAGTACACATACATTTTTGTAGGTCTACCGACAAGATAAGCATTATTAAAGCCTTAAAACCACAATGTTGTTTTTAACATCTTCGAAAAAAAGTAATTTTAAGGCCATACAACTTCTCTATAGTCTCCTAAATTTATCCTCTTTCGTTTTTATGAGCTGGCAATGTTTGTTTTATTGTATGTAAACGATGGAAAACTCCGGATGGTGCTGCAGAGCGGAGTACTCAGCCATTCTTGTATTGCATCTTGGCACTATGTACCTTCCACCTTGCTTTTAACTATAGCAGACAAATAACAACAGTTCTTGTCATTACAGTAATAATAATAACCTTCTAATATAGAGCTAAAATCTGATAGTGAGTACAACATGTAATACGTTTTTACTTTTACGATGAACATGCGGAATATCTTACGTCAGAATTTCAGAATTTCTCTTACGACGACCATCGTACTTTTTCCTTCTAGAGTGTACATAACTTATTTGGAGTTACTTGTAACGGTTGGTGTTGGCTCTCGGTGTAAATTGTAAATTGTGTAGGCTTTCCTGACGAAATGACTAGTGAAAGGTGAAGCATATATGTTGGAGATAGTACATACATAAGTGTCTTATATTTATTTCACAACAATGCCAACAAATCGCCATCATGTATTTTTCATGATGGTGGTAAATGAGAGAAATACGTTACTGTATTCTTTTTGTTGAAAATTTTTCTCATAATTTTTGTTATTTGATGTCAAGTCATTGTCATCATCATCGAAGCAGTTTAGAGGAAAAGTATACATTATTTTGTTTTCACTTCTCTTCAAGTAACCGTCACAAGTTCGGTTCGTTTCCTATCAGCTATCTGCTTGCTGATAAAGTAATTCAGAAAGATGAAATCATGTAGTCTTTTCGTTCTAACTTCGGAAATGGTTTTTGTTCATTTCCACAACAATTATAGGAAGTGGAAAGAAAAGCGTGAATGAGGTTTGTCATTATTATTTAGGTTTACAATAGGATGTCTGTGATGATTAAGTTGGATGACGCCAACGACAACCCACTTCCCTCTTTCCATTTTATTTTATTTTTGGTGCCTCTCCTCACAAACTATAAGTATAAATATATAGGACGATGTCCTACTTCGTCGTATCCAACTTCTCCGAAATCATCTTGACTATATAGTATTTGGTCGTAGGCTTTAATGATAAATGAAGCTGATGGTACTGATGGACTACAAGTGACTCTTTCGATTGAACTTACCTTACTTCCGCTGCTACCTATATATTATGCCGCTACTGACAATGTAATTTTGTATAGTATGTACCTAGTGTATTTGTGCCCCCATTGTTTCCTTTCTGATTTTTCCTTAAGAGTTTATCAATTCTCAACAACATAATACTCTTTCAGATTGTCATTTTACCTTACAACCAATTACCGGCTGGAAATGAAAGTAAAAAAGTAAAAGTCATGCAACACACAACAAAGCTGCTCTAGTTGTTACAGGCAGAACTTTTGGATTGTTGGAAAGAGTCAATCTCCGGTTTTCAATTTCCGATTCTTATGAAGTACGACTTACGTTTGGCTTACAGTGCTATGTCGTACCAAAACTCATTGCGCTTGTTTTTCAACCACGTCCGCTACTCTTCAGTGAGTTAACTATCGTATACATGAACATCATAATCCATTGTGGGAAAGGAGCGGGACTTGTGTAAAAATTTTGTGTATACAATGCTGGATTAATGTTGATATAGTATTGTAGTTACACGTATATATGTATGTTTATATTTATATATGTATTTATGGATGGAGCGAACTCAAAAACTATTTATATATTTTATTAAGTACCCAGAAATTTTGATTGTTTTTCTTAAAATGTCTCCGTCTACAATATAATATCCGCTTCTTCTATCCTAAAAATCCATTTGAACTATCGTCTATCGTCTCTTTACATGAGTTTTTGGTGTTTTGAATAACGAATGAATTCTTTTGTGCCTACAAACAACTGCTTGCATTACATATACTATACTGCTTTTGTGTCAAGATTTGCAAAATTTGCTGTTACATAGACAAACGGACAGACAGTACGTTTACAACAATCAGTGTTAATGCTACTGAAAAACTAAAGCACATGTACATTCTTTCATTTCCTTTTGACCATAGTGAAAAAATACTACGTAAAACACCGCGAACACATAGCACTACATGTATTCAAAAATTGAGTGTTTCATCACCCAGCTTACTGTTTTTCACTCAACAAAACGCAACGGAAGTAGGACACCAGATTCATGAGGATTTATTATATAACGGTAATACGGTCCTATTAATCTTTCGAATTTCCATGTTTCTTGAATCGAATGTATTGTGGTTGTGAGTAGATCCGGCACATTTTCATTTAAATCTATTTTAGCTGTCGATGAGTGTTAGGAACGCTAAACATTTGCTTGTTTACCATTTTGGCTTCTAATACTTTCCCCTATATTTATGAAAGTGGCTTTTGTTGCTCAACTTTAGAACTTAGGTATGTAAAAGTGCAAAGTGTGCATCAGAAACAGAGTTCGAGTTACAGGATGGCAGCAATAGTTTTTGTTAAGTAGCATCGTTTTACTTAACAACCAACACGTTTACGTTGATTGTATTTGTTTAGCACAAACTTTTGTGAAAATGTTTTACCGTGCTTATCAATTGGTGTACTTAGGTGCTACGACCAAGGGTAAATTCTCTTTATTTTACTTTATCATGTTAATAGAAACTGAAATGTTTTATTTCATTTATTGCCAAAGAAACAACAGCATAAATAATGAAGTAGCCTTTCAGCCACACAGTTTCTATGATATAAACGAATAACTTAAATGTTTACCAATACCGCATACCCACTTTCTCTGGATAGAGGACACCCACGAGTTTTACAATCCAATAAAAAGTTTTCTTTTTGCGCGGTGTCCAATGTAAAAGCCAATTTTTGTTGTGAGAATGTGCGTCACTAGAGTGCTATTATTCGTAACATAGTTTGTAAGTGCTGCCGTAGACAAAAGACGGGCCAGTTTTATATATTTATCAATTTCTACTCTTTTCCTTTCAAAGTCTCGGGAGACACACTGCTTGTTAAATGACAAATGAAAAGGGTCTCATCTTTTTTCTTGACAAATGGCATAATTACCATTATCTTGATTGTTAGGTTATATCCATTTATGTTTGTACTCCCATGAAAGTTGAAATCAGAGAAACCGTCCCAGAACACCTTGAGTGTCAGTTTTCAAAAAATCCTACTTGCACAGAACTTAATCATAATTACGAATTGCTTGAGAGATCGCGAGTCGAAGTCGTGCATACTGGTTTCTAGAAATAATGCAACATCCCAATCCCAATCTATTTAATTGAATTCATAAAGAAATGTATGCTGATACGCGAAGGACACGTTAATAGTTAGTATTCCTTTATATACAAAAACATGGCAAAAAGAAAAGGTAATGTTTAACTTTGCCCCCATCACTTTGTTGAGAAAACAACAAAGCTCTCTTCAAAGGATATGCACCAAAACCTATATTTTATACAAATTATGTGCATTTACAAATGAAAAGAAAACAAACCTTGAAAACTGTAAACACAAACAGTTTCGCACTCTCTGTGACACTTCTCTCGTCAATAAATTCGTAATCAATCAATGATATAATGTGTCCTCATTAAAAAGAAAGTTCTAAAATTTATAAACCCTTCCAACTGCAACGAAATTCGAAAACGTATTGATAATAAAACATGTTTTAACCAAACATTTTGATGAAATATCTGGACTTTCTATCGACGTCTGACGTCTGTCCATTCTGTGTAGCTCAACCGTTGCGTGATTGTTCAATGATGACGCATAATTTAATGATGTCTCGAGTAATCAACCAACTCGAATGTCAATGTTCACGTTCCTGGAATAGTACAGTGGCACGATGATGGATGGATTAGAAGATAATTTGACTTGCTAGCCTTTGCGCCAATATGAAACCTAACAAAAATGCTGCCGAAAAAATAATCCCAATCCCGGTGTTACAATAAAGGCCATTATGGACACATTGCATTTGCCCTTTTCGCAGACATTTGTCCTTTCGCAATTAAACATATTGGCTTCCTTTCGACAAACAATGCTCAGTCTCTTTAACCCCCAGTAATCTTAGTAAATAAGTGAGTTAGACTCTTACCTTCAGACCCATACCCATCGAACAGGAATGGAGGTACGGCCCCCGCCAAATGAATGAAGAATAGAACAGCCACTACGGATCCCAACAAAGCTTGACTTGCATTCATTGTTGTTTCGATTCTTTTTTCTTCGATCTGCCAAAAACGTGTTCTCCTTGAAGTAGTAGTAGTAGTGGTGGTAGCTTTCCTCAGCACAGCAGTTTCAGCAATACCAAAGTAGTCAAAAAGTTGACGGGAGATGTAGTCGCGGACTATTACAAAAACGTGAAGATGATGTCGATAAAAAAGCGTCGATCCTGCAGAATGTCTTGATTATATTGTCGTATTTTTTCTTATTGGTGATCTACCAGACAATTTTTTAGGAGTGTAAATAAAGGGAAGCGGAAGCCTGTTTTACTTGTTTGATTCAATGTCGCTAGTTAAACGTAACGTGTCCCTGGAACGCTCGTAAGTTTGGTCTTGTTTGTGTATATGTACAGCTTTCCCCCAAATACCAGCTTGTGTTGTCTTCTATTAGCCAATTTTTAATTCTAACACTTATTCTTTCAGCTCTGCTCAGCCTATTATGTCAATCCGGTTGCTCTAATTCAATTTTTTTATCTCATGTACATTTGAACAAAGATATACTTTTTTTGGCACGTTCAGCTAAAAAATTTGTTTAGAGATATCGTATGTATATACGTGTTATTTTGTTCGGTTTATCTGTACAAAGTCTCCCTTGAAAATATTATGCAGGGTTTTCTACGTATGTTCTGGTTTCTCTACTTTTGTAAGTTTTTGGATTTTTTTTGTAAGTGTAGCTAATAATAAAGCGTGTGGTAATTGACAGAACGTGTTTGCTTGAATAACTACTCTTTTGTTATTGCAATGGTACTACGTTATAGGGGTACGGTAGCGGTTGTAGATGAAAAGGGAGAAATCTCTTCTTCTTGAGGAAGCAGAAACACAAATCTTTTCCGCCTAGTTCAGCTTCTAACAGCAGCTCGCTATGTTCTTCTTTAAAAGTTTCACTACAAAAACAAATCACATAGAATTTTACATTTTTACATGCACATCATCGTCTGCTAAAATCTGAATATGGTAACAGAGTGCATACATATTACAGAAATTGTGCTCTAGTAGATTTTATACGTTGATCCAGAAATGTTAGTTGATGGACATGTTCATGATAATACCTACGCTTGTGAGTCTCTAGAACATGGTTTACATTGTTATAAAGCCGCAGTAGAACACAATCTTGTGACTCGTGACTTGTGGTAAAGTAAAACGGGAAAGTATTTCCCCAATTTATTTGTTCCTCTATAGAGAAAATTATATTTGAATAGAATTTAAATAAAAATGAAGGGGAAAATGGTGTTATGACGATATCTGCTTTTCTCGTTGAATGCTTCCTAGTATAACAGTAACAATGATAAAAAATGCAAAATTATATGGTTTTTGGCACAGTGATACATACAAGGAGTGAAACTACCAGTATAGAAGTTGTCCATGATTTTCTCTATAAATCTCCATGGGTTTACTAAAATTGAGATGAATGTTATGAATTCTGTGCGTATTACAGTACTGGACAGAACTGACATTGCCAGCAAGCTCATTGGAAGTATATTTTGTGGAGATGTGATATTCCTGTAACTTCATATATTGTTGGAAGTGTGGTAAATTTATAATAATGTGTGCGAAGATAGTCCTTACGATTAGTTGAGCTTGTGCACACAAAACGAGTTAGTGGAAGATGTCTGTGATATATGGTTTATATGGTCTATTACTATTATTAGTTTCATGTCGTCATCATCAGATTATGATGATCGTTATAGTCATCATCGTCATTGGAGTGGAAAAGGTTGGAGACATTCTATTTGACTAAGCACCGCTCTCTTGTATCCTTACCACTACTTTCTGCTATTGCCATTATTACCACCGCTAGAATTCACATTTTACTGACAATAGAACGAGAAAGTATGCTTGGAAAAATATGTAGGATAAATAATGTATTGATCGTGGGGTGGTTACGGTTTGCTCACAGGACCACCACAAAAAAATGTACACACACAGCTCATTGTCCTTCTCTTTTCCGCGTTAATATTGTTATTAGTGGGCCTACTGCATATTATGTTATTGATGACAATGATTACAGTGAAGATGATAAAGCATCAGTTGTGTGATCGTGGCGGCAATGGAAAGAGCCTGTATGTGTGCCGCTGACTTTTTGCCGTTTTTATATTTACCGATTTACTGACTCATTTTGTTAACTGGAGTAAAAATACCGCCCTCCCTCTAACATGTTACGTTTTTATCTACCGTGTGGCGTTGATAAAACTTGTGTGAGCATGTATGTAAATACTTATTGGAGGAAGGAAGTTGTAACATGAACCAGCATTAGAAGGAAATCGTAAACTACATTTGTAGATTATCAAAGGTAAAGAATTTTCTCTGGATGTTTCTGAAACAAATTTATGCCGTTCAATAGCTACTACTTTGTCATCACTTCAGTAAACTGAATCTGTACACTTAATATAGGATAAGTTGTAGTCTTGATTTGTATCATGCACACGCACCACGCCATGTACGACGAAGATGTGGCTCACAGGAAAATTCTACGTTCACCCCAGTAGCCACAAAATTGTGAATGAACGTAAAGCGTGAAGGCAAACCAAAAAAGGGTAAATGTATAGGTACATGAAAAGTTGTGAAGCTTGGTGCCTTCACTATTGCTTGCACTGGCAGGGTTTACTTTCTCGTTCAGTCTTTATTACGAAACGAAAGCTAGTTTATGAAAACTTGTGATCTCTTTGTCCGTCTTTTGAACGGTAAATTTAATACTATTTAAAAAGACGGATTTCGACACTTTGGTTGAATACGATATATGCTAGCAAAATGAGAATAAGAACATGATTATATGACAGTGCGACTTAAGGCAAAATATAATGTTACAGCCTGCAGCATCATGAAAATTTAGTTTGGTGCAGACTCTGGTATGATGAGACGACGTGTATGTCACCGCTATGAAACATGAGCAATCATTTTATTCATTTTGTAAGAGGTAAAGTGTGGCAGGAGATTGGGGCAACGTGCACGATACCGTCATACTTTCCCGTCAACATCATCTTTGATGAAATACTTCAGCTCTGCTGCGATCTATGAGCGATTATTGTAGCCGAACATTTCTTTCTAGCAGTTTTACGTTCAGTAATAAAAATAGATGATTTTTCAGGGGTGTTACTATAAATGATTCAGAGAAACAAAACATGACTATTTTGTGAATAAATCTAGTAAAATGTGCCCTGTTTTAAAGTATAGAGTAGAATTTCTTGCCGCTACTTTTTCTATTCCAATTGTTCGATTCATTCAATTTATCTAACTGTATAGTGCTTGTGGAAACATTATGCCTGGGGCAAAGAGTTTACAAGAGATTGAGCATGCCGCATATGATGAAATGAATGAGGAGAATTGGCTTAGCAAAGAAAGCAATACATGTCACGCCACCCTGGAAGGAAACAGTGGAGGAAATGAGCGCCTAGGAAATTGCATGCTTATTTAGACGTTTTGTGTGGAATATCCGAGTCAACGGGCATGTCTTCCGCTTGATTTATTTTTTTCATATTTAGGCTATGCCCAATCACAGTCTAATTTTCCCTTTTTTCGTTCTTTCCGGCAAGCCAGAGTCAACGGAACCTATTACCTATTTTATTTTTGTGCTGCCTGACATGCTAGATAATATGCCAGCCAAAAGGACAAGAAGGGCAAGCAAGAAAGTCGGTTATGTCACTTCATGCACCTAGTAGATTTGAAAGTGAAAGGGGAAATTATTAAAAAGTTGTTGAGCGTGAAAAATGGAATACATGAGGGCGTACATGGTGTAAGTAATCTTTACATGACTATGTGAAAGCTTCATTTTATGGTTTGATTCACAGAGTTAAAGGTTTAAGTATGTTTTTTTGCCTGGGAGCATCTATGAAACCAATTCATGACGCTCGCTTAGTAGTGGAAAGGGGAAATAGGAGTAATAATAATACTACTAAGATTTTCACATTTTCTTATGAAAAATATACAGCTTTCCTTCCAATTTAAAATTTGTGTACATAATAGCAAAAATGCTTCTTGTTCCTTAAAGACAAAGTCAAAATGTTTTCTTACCTGCACGAATTTGCTCAAGGAAGGAAAAATCCTCGCTCAAGTAGTAAAACCAGTCGTAAATTTCTTGGCCAATTTTACCCGTCTGACAAAAGACCACACTTACTTTACACTCGTAATATAAAAGACAATATGAGAAGACTCGACTTGTTCACTTTATAGTGCTGTATTTTTCATATGAAAAAATACGCAACGACGCGGCAGTATGGGGAGAACTAAAACTCTTTGTGTGAACAGGCTTGTTGCGTGGGATAGAGACACACGACCAGAGTTTTTCTAGAGTGAGAGAGAAGAGATAGAGAGAGATGTTGCTCAGCAAGTTGCAGAACAGTGAATGTGCTTTCTTCGGCTGGAACAAGTGACCTTATGGCAAAGAAATCATCGGCAGCATGGTTGGTAAGGCAGGCAAAAGAAAGCCGTGTCAGTTGGCAGAGAAACAAGGATCAACGCACCTACTTATGGGGATGTACATACGTAAGAGAAAAAGAGAAAGCGACATACACTAACATAAAGTAAAGTTTGCTTTACTGTACGTACACGTCCACACTGTTGACAAAAAGACGGTTCTATCAACATTCATGTTGTATTTCTATGTGGTGGAGGTGCGGTAATGGAGCAGCTTGCCTGCTTACTACCGGATTGGTCGGACCAGCCACAACAGTTTACTTTCTCTCTGTAAAATAGTAGAAGAGGTGCAGGTCTACTTTGGACCGTAGTTAATGGTGCAAGTGGTATTAATGCTCTTTTCTTGTCACGAAAAAGGAGCCCATGAGTAGATATGATGAGTGAGTAGGGCATATTAGTGATTTTGTTAATACATTTCGTATTGTTGTTGAAGGCAACGTATGGAACTCAAATATGGCAAAGAAAATGACCAATTACATTACTGGGGCATGTTGCTTACTGTTGACAATGGGTGTACGTCGCCATTTCACATTAATTATCAATTTATATGTTAGAAAATGTATTAGTGTTATGCCGGCTTTAACAGGCGGACATTTCATGTTTGCACTTTCATTGAAAGTAAAAATGACATAGTTTAGGTGTGTAGTTCTTGGAACAGGAACTGTGCAGACAACCTGTGCCAACAGAGAGATCAAGTTGTGACTGGAAATATAAAACATTCGGAAATATACAAATAATCAGTTTTTTTTATTTCCAAGTGGTAACTATTCTGTATATCCTCCGCTCATGATAGTTGCTTAAATTGTGGAGAGATAAAATATAAAATTAGTGGCATCAATATGTGATTGTGATAGCACTCCACGTGCAGCTTAAAAAGTACCATGTTCCCAGCACTTTAAAACGCAAATATTTCACTTTACAAAGATAACTGTTCTAAATTGTATAGAAATGGTTTATTACTAAACACCGTCAAAAAATCTAAAAGCAGTATAAATTATTAATAGTTTCTCCTAATCGCGTATGAAAAAAGAAAAGAAGAAGCAACCTTGAATGTAAAAATAACGTTTACAATGAAGTCTTTTAAGCACAAGGTAAAAGGCAAAACTAACGTTTTAGCTTGTTCTGACTCGGTCGGTGGGCATGTTTTCTGTGTAGTGTGTAGAATGCATGGTAAACGAAGAGTTGGATAGAGCTCCATCATTTCTAATATGCAGGCTCTTTGCTTCAAGATGATCATCGTTTGCTCTAATATATCTCCGTTGCGATTTTCACAATTTTGACAATCTGTGAAATATTTTTGCAGTAACGTCACCTTAATTTTAAAAACCGATTTCCTTTTATGTCTAATAATAGTCATCTGGGCCTCTTGATAGCTATGACTTCTACAGATATGCATAGTCATGAAAAATAAATTAAAGATATATTGACGTATTCAATACTAACGTCATGCGTCACACATGTATTTTTTTACCATGAAACCGTTTTACATCACAATTAACTACAATTTAACCTTTAATATATACAAAGGATTAGTCGCCATGTTATTACGCCGATTTCTATGAAATCTATTTCATTTCGAGTATTGAGATTAATGTGTTTGTCCAATCGCCTATCCGTCTGTCATCACCCTACAGGNTATACAAAGGATTAGTCGCCATGTTATTACGCCGATTTCTATGAAATCTATTTCATTTCGAGTATTGAGATTAATGTGTTTGTCCAATCGCCTATCCGTCTGTCATCACCCTACAGGCCAGACACTTCAGCCGATTTTGCTCAAATTTGGCACACAACAGGTACCTTAGGCTAGTGGCATCACTAGGATATAATTTGTGCAAATTTTGTCGACCCCAAGGGGCCAAGGGGGCCAAAAATTGAACTTTATCCAAATTAGCTCAAATTTTGCATAGCGATACCAGGTCGACTGACAAGCCAAAATAACAAGTTTTTATCAATTTAATCAGCTTGTATCAATACAAAGCTTTCATCGGCGTCTCTATAGCAGCGATTAAGCTTCTTAATTCAGTTAGGGATTTGGAACCGAACTTTTGTTCGGTTCCAATTCCCTAGCACCAGAGGACAGGAGAGTACTTTCCAAAATGAAAATGTAAATATGATGTCAAGTTTATTTCAAGACGAGTGTTAATTTTGACAGGTACATTCTTATTTTGTGGTTCCAATACTTACAATTTTGAACGTAGCAATGGTCGTCAAAAAAATGAAGCAGGTATTTTTCGTAATACACATTAAACAATAGACAGAGACAGACACAATGGCCAATCAAACCCGATACTGTCGATATGGGTATATCGTGAAGTTGAAAACTGGCAAACTGATTTTACTTGAAAAACAACTGTCAAAGGTGTAGATTAGAGACAAACATGAGAGTGCCGAGATCCAACCGCAACCACATCATCTCATGGAGATCCTAAAACTTTAACGGAGAAAGCGATTTCTGCAGTGACGGGAGCTACCTTTATCAGTACATTAACATGAAGCAAATGCTTTTGTGGTTAAGAGTATTCAATATTAAGCAGTTTTATACAATACGCTCATATGAGGGCACGCTGAGTTTCTTTTAGAATCTTCACTAAACCAACAGTTCATTCAGCATGAAAGACTATTCTCAGCTTCATTTGTATGGCCATGAGCTACGCATTGACTGAAATTCTATGATAGCGATTAGCATATCGGTCATCCGGTAAAACTAAAACTTATGGCAACAAGTAAATAAAATATAGTTCCATCTCCGTGGCAGGAACATCCAACCAACTTTTAGTAGATACACATATGCACGCACATCAACTAAAGCATTTTTAATGCGTTGAAACATGGCACATGCCATAATAGAAACGAAATACTTGGCCGTACCCTGTGGCACTGGACTGACAATTTTGATTTTTCATGCACACATAATATATACTTTGACGAAATGCTTTAAAATCCCAAACCAATATGTTCGAATTCAACTGTTCCATGAACTGTAGTTTCCCCCTATTCGAACGGCAAGATTTTACAACTAGTAAAAAAACTAAAACGAAGCAGGATACTACTGTTGAATCCCTAAAAGTCTAATTATATGGCTCATAACGCGATTTGCACTTGATCAGGGGATCTAATCGTATGTAGATTTAAAATACTAAAAATAGTAGATTTAAATTACACAGCACAGCTTAGAACCAGAGTAATTAAATTGTTATAGATGGGTAGATATTTTGTGAATTTAACAATACAAATGATACATGTATAACGTACATAATATGGACTAAAGTAGTAACTAGTTAGTTATTAAAATTAATCACCATGTAGACTTATCAACAAACGATCATTAAACGTTTTGCATTTTTTACATAAATAAATAGTGATTAGGAAGTATTGATCATAATCATAACAACGATGTATGCAGTAATTCCTGAAAATATTTGTTCAAGAGAGCACATCTTCGCTCTATTATACTTAACTGGAAAATCTATACTAGTTGTAAGTGCGAATCGCGTTGTTATCAATAAACAGATTTTTGCAATAAACAGCCATTAAACGTTTTCCAGGGTTGTTGCAGTTTTTTATTATCTCAGTTTACGACCCTAGTCTACACAACGAAACAGAGACATGGTAAACCCTCTTCGTGTATGTAATGTAATGTTAAATTCTACTGTACATGTACTATGAATGAAAAATTATTCTTTAGCGAATTATTGGTGTTAAGGTTAAGGTTTTTGTAAGGCATATAATTTACCGGCGTATGTAAATTCATAAAACCGGTCCTCTT
>JAHZNB010001582.1:0-21222 GCA_027744295.1 Callyntrura guangdongensis
TATCCCAGAGATGCCAGGACCCTAAGGTACCTGTGTGCCAAATTTGAGCCAAATCGGCTGAAGCGTCTGGCCTGTAGAGTGATGACGGACGGACGGACGGACAGACAGACAGACAAATACGGCTAAGTCAATACTAGCTGAAAAGTTTTTCAGCTACGTAATAAATAAGCAAAGCATTTGACATTGTTAGGCAACAGGTATGCGTTCGTAATGCCAATGCGAAACTCAGAAAAGTTTAAGGTTTCTAACCACGCCCTTTGCACGAAATCAGTGGATTGCTTCTGATTGTAAGCCATTTAACCTTATGAATGATCTACGATTTTTTGAAATACTAAAGATAATATTTATGTTATTTGCTGTGTACGTTTCATAAGTTTTTATATACTATTTATAATACGTATGCCATTTTGGTACGAAAACATTGTAATTTCGGTTTTGCTGTTTGCAAATACATCAGTTAGAAACTAAATGTAGTTTTGACCTACATAACTAAACTACCGGTGTCATTTAATTTTACGGCTTTAAAAATCTAATTGGCATGACACAATGATAAACAATATATTAAAATTATAATAATTGTTTGTAATCGACACACAAGGGTTATATATAAGGTTTGACAATATGTTTGTCGCCTTTCGTTTCCACTTTAAAACCGTGCAATAAAAATGTAAACGTTAAAGGATGTAATTTGTCGTGTGTCAGCGTTAAAACTGGAATTGGAAAGATACTTATTGTGAGGTTCCCCTTTAGGTTTCATCCTGTTGATGGAATTTTGATTGTCACAAATATTTTATTAATTCCTGTATTGGCAATACAGTTTTTAAGACAGAATATATGTCATTCTATTCAGTAAAATTTTTGTTGATTGAGCTCCATCAAAATATACGCCAGCAACGCAACGTTATGAATGCATTAAAAAATAAAAAATAAGCAGCTCAGATATTAAAATGCTTTTTGTATACTGAGTAAATGTTAGACTACAAAGAAAACATTAATTCAAATTTTTGTGCTTAGATATTCATTCGATTTGAAATCTGTATGTATTTAGTATTTGCTACTAAATTGGCCACTAGGTAGCTATTTACTCTAATATCCAACTATGACCCAAGACCTAAAATCATAGATGTACGTCTATATATACCTATATGTTGTTGTTTGCATATGCATTGCATGACTCATGCATGACCGGTTATCAGTCCGCGTTTCGGGGTATAGTGGTGCTTTCAATTGCTAAACCGTTAAACCGTCAATACATACAAATGTGATCAATCGAGTAAAATATTCTCGAATACAATGTTTTTGTCTCCAAATAAACGGTTTGTCTATTTGTATGTATACCTAGACACATATCTTATTTAGTGTGCACTTTTGCTAAGTAACGATAAAACTATGGGAGACTATAGAAAAGTAAAATCAAACATTTTTAAAGCAAAAATAAGTTTTCTCCCATTTTCACCCGTTTCCAACAAAATCTGTCATATTTTACCTTCCATGATCAAATACTTTGCGGGCCTTGTATTCTAACAACGTGAACGAGTTCTTTTTTCAGGAAATTGTTACATTTACGGTAGTTTGTTGCTACGTTTTTTCTGAAGGAACCCGCTTTCCGTTTCTGGGATTCCCGGGAATCCTCTAAAAAAGTGGCAACATACTACCGAACAGTGTAACAAGTTACTGGAAAAAACTCACGACATTAAATTGCAAGGCCCGGAAAGTATTTGGGCATGTACTAGTAAGGTAAAATATGATGGGCTTGGTTGGAAACGGCTATAATGAATCGGTAAATTTTTTCTATGTGGATTTTCAAATTACTCGAGTGTTGGTGTACTTGTAAAATTTTGAATTTTAATGCAACATTTAAATTTATGCTGATAATTGTTTTTCATTGTCAAGGTCAAACAAAAATCTGTAACGTACATAAAAGGGAGTGATACATGTGATGCCACATTATTGTAGCGGAACTATTAGCACTAACGTGTAATGAATAGGTTGGCAAGTGCCATTTCATGAAGATTAAATCAAATGTTGAAACTTTATTTTGTTTTTCCTATTAGGAAAAGCCCAATGACAAACAATGGGGGGATGGGTTCAGGTGGTCATCATCGCGCACATAGTTCACCTGCGACTCTGGAACAGACGTATTCGGTAGCAGCGGCCCAATCTCCTCTTGTTAGCCAAGCGTCAGCAGGATCCCTCCAGTCTGGCAGTACCGGCAACTTATCAGAAGATCCTCTGCCACCAGGATGGGAACAGGCGTGCACGGCCGAAGGACAAATCTACTTTATACAAGTAAGGGACATGTGTGACAAGTAGCGTAGTGATAGTGACGTAAAGTATTTACAACGCTGTCATTGTCGACAAAATTTGCTAAATGCTAGCTCATTTCTAGTTCTATTGTTACATGGAAACACAATATAGAAATGAAACCTCGTAAATATTAAACCTACATACCAATTATATAATTTCGTTTCATATATAAAATCATTTCATATATCTTGTCTTTCGCCAGTTGAGCAAAATTAAATCTACAAGGAATTCTAAAACAAGTTTTACCTATTTAAACAGCGCATAAATATATTAAATTGGATGTCCAGAAAGGTATACAAAGAGAAAACGCATGTGTGCATAATAATTTCCAATTACTCACATTACGCAAATGTGAATACCAAAATACCAGTTGTGAAATTCTAGAAAACTGTATATGTACCATAACCATAACAATAACAGTATACTATACAGTATTTTGAAAATATCGTACATTTTGAATGTAATTTTGTTAGTTTGAAGTGATAGTTATATTATTTAATTTTAAAACTTTGGTATAAATATATGCTTTCGCGCTTTTTATCTAAATCTGCAAGTTTTGATAAAAATTGGTGTAGGTATATGTGCATTGTAAGTTTTTGCAGATAAGATGGTCGATGCAAACACATAATAATATACTTATATTCCACATTATGTAAATGCCTATTGTCATGTGTGTGCCGAGATTACCGTTTTACTATATGTGCGTCATCTCATCGTGCTTTATGACTTCATCTAAATCGGTCTAATGCTAATAAACGAGAAGAGTGTAACCCATGTGTAAAACTACTGAAAAATCGATGNAAATCGATGGTTGTCATTTGAGAGAAAAAATTGTGACTCCCGGGGGGTTGATCCCAAACTCCCATCTTCGAACTCATAAGAGCTATTGACCATTAGAATCCTATTCCTATCGATTGCATTGCCTAAAACAGAATTTCAAAAATTCGCTTGCGTTCAAAAGTTATCTTGCTAACCGACAGACAGACATAGAGACGATCTAATTAACTACTGAATACTTTTTCAGTAGTTAATAATACATCCTTCTTGTTCAGACACGGCAAACAAAATTGTCATTGGGTCTGATAATTGTCAAAGCGTTCCCGACTTCCGACATAAAAATACAAATTGTCACCGAGACGATTGTCATTTAATCAGTAGCCGTACAAAAAAAGATCAAAAGACAAATTGAAGATCCATGATTGCATTTACCACTACGAATGTAAAATATGGATCACACGGCATCTTCCTCCAATTAATAAAAAGGAGAGAGGTGCTAACGTACGTAGATGTCTGATGTCTGCGAGTCGTGTACGCTTTGGATTTGGACACAGTTTATAGCTAACAGATAAAATAAACTGCTCACACCAATCCTACAAACGTATGTAGTATGTTCACTATAAAGAATTTGTACCTATTCTCAAGAGCCATGACTTGGACGTTGTTTATGCAAAACTGATATCATGAGATACATGACACACCATTGTCAACATCATTACCGTATGAACATCGTTATCTTCATCATCGTAATAATATTATTTCATCGTCAAATGTTGATTCAGGATAGGAAGCAAATAAGTTCTGTGCTTGGTATGATTAGTGCCGTATATAGGATCACCGTCATCAGTGGCAATAACGATTTGGCGATGATGTTGTTTGGCGATCACCCTTTTGAATTTGCCATTCAATAAGTTCAGGGTGTATACGAATTACGAACATGAATACAAAGATAGATGAACGAACTGGCAACATTCAACATGCGATGCTCCGAAAGACTCGTGAAAAACGTGAGAGTGTATATATTACACATATAGCGCATAAAGTATAATGTACTTTTTAGTACTTATGTACCATACTAATTTTTGCCAAAGGATCAGGAGCTGCCGTTGCCAGTACAACGTTGTCGTAATGTTTACTCATACTTATGCGTATATAACATGAATATGACTAGGATTTTAGATTGCCAGAGTAATTTTTACAGTGAACTGTTGATATTACATTCGCGAGCTGTTTTTCATTTTGCCTTCATCATCAAAAATCCATGGATGATCACATGGCTAAATTTGGAATCACCCTTAGTAAGCCTTTTTATATGCATGTATAGGTTGCTAATGCTTTGGTTTAGTTTGCTCAACCATCGTCATCATGATCATCATCGTCCTGAGAAGGAAGACGACGACGTCGGCTGATGATGATGATGATGATTACAGTGTCTCGTATCTTTTTGTAAGCTGCTATTTAAAACCACGCAGTACTTTAGCCTATATGATTATTGCAAGTCCATAAACTTGCTTCCTTAGATATACATATACCATCATCCTAATGGGCACCAAAGCTAGGGTGGGAAGTGGTTGATTGTAATTTAGGTATACATTATTTATAGGTACATGTGCTAGTAAGACTTAATGGTCATCCTAAAATCAATGAAGAAATAAAAACGATCCCCATGAATGTGATGGTATAATTACATTTTGAATTTCATAAATTACACCTATGCGACTTAAGGTGGTAACATGCTGTTCACGAATTATGTATTATTAATGAATGCGAAATATCTCACCTCTTCGCAATATTACAAAGTAAAGTATGCCTGGCTGGCGTACATACATATTCATAGAATAAGGAGAAAAATTAATAACCCTGCTAGCGGACTTGTCTTTGTGCCGATCGCTGTTTACATAGGATAATAGGATTGAGTAGAACAATTATCTGTATCACCGTAGTACATGTTGGAGTGGAGCATTTATTTTATTAATAAGAACCGACAACGGAAATTCAAAATAACTTAAAATCTTTCCTTAGTTCAAAATTCAACTCAACGAGGATTCAAACAAACTGATAAGTTTATCTGAAGATGCAGAAATGTTAAAAAACTTGAATGAACATACTATAAATATACTCTATTGTATACTATCTGTACATAGGTATAACATAGGATACATGCAATTTCGAAGAAACGAACAAATTTTAAAGTAAAAGTTGGATTGTTATTATAATCAACAAAAAGGAAACCCCTATGCTAGTTTTAAGGTAGTGTTGTACAGCCAGAGCTCTCGTTTTTTTAAAATTTCAGTCTGCGGAGGCTTCCGGCTGTCCGCAAGTAAGAGCTTCTCCTCTGAAAACGATTGTCTTTTAAATATCTGACAAATGTCACCATTTACAAATTGACATACTAAAGGGGACCTCTTAGGACAGTAAACACAATTATTATTATAAGTCAACATAAGTATACCGAATTTGTCCCGGATTGATTTGCTGTGACCTTTGTGAGCTTCATGTTTGCCCATAATTCAAATCGTTATTATATTGAAAAGGGAATAGGGCATTAATTAAAGTCAACATAAGTATACCGAATTTGTCCCGGATTGATTTGCTGTGACCTTTGTGAGCTTCATGTTTGCCCATAATTCAAATCGTTATTATATTGAAAAGGGAATAGGGCATTAACACATCTGTATGTCGTACCCCTTAACCTCAGCCGTAGAAACGTTAAAGGTCATTTGCATTTCAATTTAATTTTCAAAGTAAGTAGGTATATTTGATTTCAATATAAGCTTAACATTATGCAGTGTTACGGTACCTATACTTATACGCTACCTCCTTGCCTTTTTACAAGGATCAGGATTTTACTTCTCATTACTACTACATCGCCAGCAAGCAAAATACTGCACAAACAAATACTACAAAGAGATTGGCGTTGTATTTGTTGTACTCCATCGTGCGAAAATTTATGTCAAGATTTTTAAGCAGTAATATTATGTATTTATATTATGCGAAGTAAGCAGCAAGTTAGAAACATCAACATCAAAACGGTAATATTTAGAATAATTTCGCTATAGCCAAGCTATATATAAAGGTATATATACTTGCCCCATTGCATTATCATGTAATGATATTGATTATTATTATTAATATTATTATTATATACCCAGCGACGCAAATATGCGAAAAGGAGTCACTATCTGTGTGAGGACAGAGACAAGACAAGAGAATAGTAATTTAAGGCGTCACTTGCCAAAATCTTTTTAAGCCTGACTGACCGATGTCCGAAAGACAGAATGAGATCTTCACCTGTAGTTATACCATAGATTAAACATATTCTTTAATAAATTAAAGAAGAACTATAGACGAAAAACTACAGTTTTCCATATAATTGCTTATTTTGTCATAGTTTTATTTGAAATGTACCGAATGAGAAGTTTCGATTTTCTCCCATTTAAAATACATGTAAAATCTAGTAATCAACCGCGAAACTGGTACATTCCTTTGTTAACTTATTCGTCACAAAAAATGTTTTTTTTCTGTCTATTTAATCTAAGAACACAATCGTGTATAACTTAAGTTAAAATAATACCGGGCGAACCAAGGGTCAGCCATCATAAAACATAATGCCGTGCAAATGCTTTAAGTTTTGAAATTGCATTGAAAATATTTAGAAATATTATCTGGCAACAAATAATTTATTCTATTCGGCAAGTATGTATACATTTTCTTTTAGGCAAAGTAGAAAAGGACTTTCTCCAAGAACACCTTCAACCTTTCTTAGAAGAACTTGTCGAAAATCATAACAAAATAAGACATGCCCAGCCCATGTAAAATGCATGCTGGTATAATCACAATGACAAGTTTTAAAGTTTGACAGTCGCAATGCAATGATATGTGTTTTAAATGGAGAGGAAGTGTTTCTTTGATACAAAGTACTAAGCTCACCATTGGATCATCTGGGACTAGTCACAAGCTGGCTAAAAGACTGTTTTCTAATATAATAAATAATATTGAATATATTTATTTTCTGAAGATAGATTGCATTCTTCCATTGATCCATTTTTTTGTTTCCTATATGTTTTACATTTTTATTTTTTAAGTAAGTAGTGTTTTTGTATCTGTACTGAATCAATCTATTGTTTTTGCTCGTTGGCTCTTTGCTGACCTTGACAACAATTACATACATGTTCCATTTTTTTGTTCCCTATATGTTTTACATTTTTATTTTTTAAGTAAGTAGTGTTTTTGTATCTGTACTGAATCAATCTATTGTTTTTGCTCGTTGGCTCTTTGCTGACCTTGACAACAATTACATACTAAGCAGATATCCTTACATAATTTTAATTGACTAAATTGTACTTAAAGGTCTGCAAGTCAATGATATAAAAGAAAACTGCTAAGTAAATAGGCTTGGTGCCTGTCTGGAACTGATTACGTAAAAACTAGGGTCTATATTACCACCAATCGTCATTTCGTCGTTCTCGCTTCCTCATTAAATTCTCCATGTATGTTGCCATTTAAGTTTGTAATTAGGGGATATTAAAAACTTTAAATGAGAAAAATACTGGGAAAATGACAATTTTTTAAACGAAGAATGGGAAACGAGGATGCAAAAATTTTGAAACAGTCCCATCTTTCTCATTTTTATGCCTTTTTATACATAGCTTAGGTATCCATACTGTTTCCTGTACATATATTTAATTATTTCAAAATGCAATATTGTAGTATGTACAAGCACAACATAAAACAAAACTCTACCGATCACATACATAGATGATCTACAAAGAAGATAGTTATATCTCAATTTCAATGACACAAACACTTACATTATCTTCATTAAAAAATGATTCACCAGCTTCGCGACTTACGATTAGTTAGCAGAGTATCAAAAATACAATTTAAGTTTCATCATCATTATTTTACATCTTAAAGTTACAAACAATAGCATAGTAGCATCTGTCTGTTAACAAATTTATTTATTTTTGTTGTTTACTTTTAATATTATGACCTATTGTGCATGAGCAATTTGCATCTACTATTTACTAAAAGGTGTAGGTTTGTGTTTTACAGTCGCAGTTAGCTAGTATGAAGTCATAAATTATGGAAAACACTATATTGTCCCGAATACGTAGGTTTTGTTATCAAGGTAAAGTTTGTTTTAGCCATTGACATTTTAAAATGTTTAATAATTTATTACTTGACCGACTTGCAAGGATTATAATTAGCTACGTACAAATACATACTGTTTATTTATTTAATGATAAATATTTTCTGGACCGACTTAAAGATACTTGTTGCTTGAATACCCATTCTTTAGTGATGCTTCAAACGTTCAGCAAGGATATATACCATTTTACTAATTGCGTCATAGAAATTGACAAATTGACAAATAACCTACATTTTCCTACATATAGAACGACATTTTATTTTTGGAGAATTTGCGCATAATTCATATCACGAGTTCACTTTCTTGAAAATTATCCTAAAAAGAAAGTCTTGTCTTGTCCTGTTGTCATGCATGCTGTCGACCAACAATGATCCTTTCCTATTTTGATTTTTGACTCATTCAGTAAGTATAACGAGTGCTGACAATGAGGCGTACTTTACTTTTAAGACATACGAGATAAGTTTACCTCTAGCCAATTTAGATAGTAACAAATAAGGTACAAGTGACAATTTTACAGTAGTACCGTTGAAACAAAGGTGAAAACAGTCTCTTTTAACTGTCTGCCATAGTTCAACAAAAATAATAAAAAAATGAAGTAAACATCACGATAAATTCAAAAAACAAAATTTACCTCTACCAGGTAATTGGCGAATTTCTTGCACTCATTGAAATCATTGGGCTTAACATACATTGCATTGATTGATACATGAGGTTGTAATAGTAGTGGGACTGGATATTAGTAATGTTCAAATTACAATTTGGTTTAATTGTACACTTTGCAATACCCGAATAGTAGGCTGACAAATTGTATGTAGACGCCATTGTGCTATTATTACGGATGCGAACTATCAAAATTTAATCCGTATTCAATTGGTACATCGTAGCTTACTGTATACAAGGTATTACATACACCATTTTTACTTGTGATCTTTCGATATTATCTATAAACCAGCTTAGCTAGACCATGCTTGTTTAAATCATAAGGTCATCCTATTTTTAAATAACTAAATACAAACCACGTATTTTTTTATCTCAGACGCGAGTCATGCAAATATAGCAAAATAATAGGTATATTCTAGCAGTAGTTCCTGGAATTAACGTATTTTTCGATCGGATGTGTAGGATGAGTGGAGGGAGTCTACAAATTCATTCATACTTTTCCTGATGTGAAACCAAAAAAAACCGGCAAGATATTTTCTGGGGTAGTATAGATGAGTCTCCATTTATTTTATCTTACGTACTATCTGTGCACTTTGTATACAGCAAGCCAGATGGCTTTCGTATTACTTCCGTTTTCTAGACCCTGTTCCCTCCCGAAATGCCAGCAGAATATATAAATAAATTACTTTATGAAATTTTCCCTATGAAAATCTTCTCCTCAAACTTTAAACCATAGAGAACCAGCATCATTACTGGTGTATTATAACGACAGGGCTTCGTCGGATAACGTTGAGTCGTTGAATTCGGTTTTATTTTAGAAATACTGTGTGTGCGAGTGCGAACGACTAGTTTTTGCACTTTACACAGTAGAGCTTCAAACTCCTCAATGAAAGTTTTCTTTTCAGGCTCGCATAATACAAACTTCAACTAACATATCATATAATATGAAATCCTTTCGTGCTATATGTACCTTAATTTACACATTAAATTTACCAAATATTGTGTGTTGTGCGTGTATTTAATTTGGATTAGTCTTTTATTCAATGTATGTTAGTGTACACAGATGTTTATACGGATAAAACAAATTCACACACATGCACGAACCATTCATACCGCTTAAAATTTTGTTGCTTTTTAGTTTTAAACGTTGCATTGTATTACTCATACATAGCGTAAACGAAACTAGGTATGTCAGTTTGCGTTTGGCTGGAACTGGAACTGCAAGTTCATATTATTTGTTATTATTGTCAGAGTTTACACAACGTCAACATCACATTTTACTTTTAACATACAGCGTTCACAAGAAACGTCGCTTTATTTCTATCTGCAATTTAGCGCGTACCATTTAGCACAACAGTACGGAGGACGCGTAATTAAGTATCTTGTGATCGTATTACTTATAACTCGTGCTTTTCCTCCTCTGTCGTCTGTTTGCCTCTTTTTGCTTGTGCCCGTAAACGAAGACAGTAGCCAACTTTTCTCGAACCTTTTCGGCGGCTTGCTTATTTATTGCTAAGTTTTGCATGTACCTATTCTTTTTTTGGTTTATTTTTGGTTTTCTGATGACTCATACTTAAAAGAGTGAAGAGGAGGAGGAGGAGGTGGTGTTGGAGGTGATGATAGTAGCATGGTGGCATAGGACAACCAGACCGGTTGAAAATTTACATACATAAATTACGTTTCCATAAGTTTAAATGCACTGCTTGGGTGTTGGATGTATTTTGAATACACGTACGTAGTCATAGTCATGCGTCATGAAAGGTTATGTGATTTGTGATGGTAAATCTTTTCTGTACGGAGTACGGATACGGTTGCATCAATTTCAGGAAAGGTTTGAGCGAATCCTCACCCGATAAGAAATAAAACCGCGTAATTGCAGCAATAGAGACGCAGATGAAAACCTTAATATTGATACAAGTTGATTCAATTGATAAGGACACGATATTTTGGCTTGTCATTTGACCTTGTATCGCTATACAAAATTTAAGTTGATTTGGATAAAGTTTAAATTGTGACCCTCCAAATTTGCTCAAATTATATCCCAGAGATGTCACCACCATAAAGTACCTAAATGTGTGCTAAATTGAGCCAAATCAGCGGAAGTGTCTGGCCAGG
Organism: Callyntrura guangdongensis; assembly: GCA_027744295.1. Classification (NCBI taxonomy): domain Eukaryota; kingdom Metazoa; phylum Arthropoda; class Collembola; order Entomobryomorpha; family Paronellidae; genus Callyntrura; species Callyntrura guangdongensis. The sequence goes on from JAHZNB010001582.1 coordinate 11,012, forward strand.
TGCGTAGCGTGATGACGGATGCACAGACAGACACACAAATACGCTAAAGTCTATGACCAGATGAAAAGTTTTTCATCTGCGTAATAAACACCACAATGTACCTTCGTTGAAAAACACTTCTGAATTACATTTAAACGTGCATATGCAATATGCATGCGGATCCGACACTTTAATGTTAGTAGGCAGATAGCGTAAGTAGATATACAAGTGAAATAGATTGTTTTGTAACCAAAATAATTATCTTAGGCGCCATATGCATACTCGCCTGTGGAGAAAGTTTTATGGCATCCGCGAACAAGAGAAAATGATGTTAGAAATGAATGACATATTAAGCGGAGCTGAGGAAAGTTTTTGTATGAAATGTGCTATATTTCCAATAAAAAATCTGATTTTGTGTTTAGCCATATCACAAGAAGTACAACATGGGAGGACCCCAGGAAAGCTCAGCACCAACAAATCCTTGCAGCGATTGGAGGGGAACCTGGTGGTACAACCAGCACTACAGGATCAAATCCATCATTATCCAATAATTCTGGCGTCGTGTCTGGCGGAATTCAACAAGGCCGTAAGTTCAATTTTCATGCTCATTTGCAAAATTTAACTATATATAAACAAAGGTCAAGCATGCCTTTGAACCCCCTTTTTCACTTCATGCACAAGTTTATTGAATAGTGAAATATGATAAGGAAACTTATAAGGAAAATTGGTGTAAAATGTTGTAGTGTATAAGTTAAAGACATACTACGAATAAACACAAGTTTGTTTTGTCTTAAGCTTAGGAAGCATTTGCAATATAGACACATAGACTTGTCTGCATCACACCCTTTTCAATACCTTCCTTCGTTTATATATGTGACTTTGAATTAATTATTTCCCCGTGAAAACTAGAAATTGGGGATTGAAAGTTAGTAGTTACTAACAGCAACTGATAACGAAAACGTTAGATTGTGGTGAAGATTACAAAAGTAAAACGTAAAACGATCGAACGTTTAAAAATATCTTTATATGTATTGCAGCTGCTCATCTACAACGGCCTCCAGTGCTGCAGCAACAGCTCCTCAATGCGGCGGCTCTCGCGCAAGCTGCCACAGCTGCTGCTTCTCTCGGAGCTGGTGCCACGGCAGCCCAACTGCTTCAAATGCCCAGACAACAGGAACTTCGGTTGCAACAGCTACAACTCGAACGCGAACGGCTGAAACTGCGTCAACAGGAGATCATGAGACAAGTAAAGGCATAAAAATAAATCTTATTTCACTTTAATATTAAATATCACGATGAAGGTCGTCATTTTTCATTGGGATCGAAGTAAGCGCACAATAACAAATAGCGAGCACATATAATTCATATTATTATATCGGTGCATGTAATATTATAGTCCCCCGTATCATATCATCCATCACATTTTACCGACCAAGAATTTACATTTTTGACCTTTCAGATGGAGCAAGAACAGGCCAGATTACAGAGACAACAAAGTACACGCGCTGCACCAACAAAGGTAGCTTTTGCGATGTTGAACGTTAGTCTCTTTTCTACTTTTCATCTTTCTTCCTTTTACTCTGGAATCATAGTTACATTAATACAGGTTTGCTGAGTGGCGAGTAACATAGTCACATAATGCCATACGTATGTATATTATGTGCCCTTTGCCCAAAGATTGCCCAAGATATATAGATATTAGATATCATTCGTCGTTCAGCAAAACCTATCAATTAATAATCTATTGCATGCTTTATGCGTCTGTGCATAGTTGAGATTTGATGAGTTTCCATAACAGTTTCCAATTTTCATTTTTAGATGGAAGATGGGCTCGAAATGGATCCATTCCTCAGTGGATCAATGGGTAATCCATCAACACCAAGTTCCGATTTCCACAGTCGCCAGGAGTCAGCAGACTCGGGACTTGGAATGGGAACTTCCTATTCTTTGCCAAATACACCTGAAGATTTCCTGACCCCTATGGATGATAATATGGATACTATAAGCGGTACGTGGATGAATACATAACAACAGCTTTTTATTTTAAAAAAAAACATAGCATATCGTAACTTCTCAAGCTCAGGAGATTTTTATTTATGACAAGAGAGTTGACAAGTTAGTTAAGTAGTTTCTATCGATTTAGTGAATCGTATTTAAAATTTAAAGGTTTATGAAACTTTTCAGAAAATGGACTTGCTGGGGCTTCGTTAGACACAAGCGATATTCCTATTCTAGGAAGCGACCCCGTTGACTCCACGGATGATTTAGTTCCTTCCCTGCTCCCTGATGAGCTTTCAAGCGAGCTATTGGACGAAATGCAGTCCATCATAAACTCCAAGTCTGACAACGGCATGACATGGCTATGATATGATTCATATTTCGTTATCATCAGTTTTTATCTCTAGAAGGGTTTCATTGACAATATATCTAGCTTTTCTAATCGTGTTTATTATTATGGTAATGTGTATGATATCTTAAACTTAATTTATCTGCACACATAATACGAACGCAATTTTTGTTTTTATGACATAATTGCACAGGAATCTGTAAATTCTCTCATCGTCTCAGCTGGTGTTGGTTATATAAATATTATAACTGAGCGTTTTATCCATTTGACTGTCCATGTCCAAACAATATTTTCTTGCGTACATACTTTTTAAGAAATTGTTATTAATATTTATAGTTGTTGTACTTGCTAGATTGCTCAGGAAATCGTTGACAAAAATCACGTTTATTTACATTGCTAAGTTTAGTCTATCGACATTTTTCTAATTAAATTACGAGTAGTTTTATTGAAATATTGTAAGCTGCATACATACTTATAATATCAAGGACTTATTCACTTGTTGTAGTCTCTGCAAAATACATTTTGACAAAACTACAAATCATGAAACTATGACTTCATCGGCAGACGGACAATTTCTGTTATTTCTTGTGCTGCTCGGTCTAACATCCCTTTTTATTGGCGTTTGATAATGCTAAATTAGTTATTTTCACGTTCATGCGTCCATATCTGCTATTTTGCATTAAATTTCACAGTCGTTTTGATCCTGTAAAGAGGGTAACTTCTTGGAAAGGAAATGGTGTGGCGAACATTTGTGTGCTAATATCGAATTGGACATTCCCTGGTCGCTGATGTCACTCTGTCACTCGCGTGTACTGAATTAGATCAGCAAAAAATAAATTCTAGACTAGACATTTCTTTCAATATTAAGTATTTACTCCCCAAATATAATAGCGTCCATGAACTAGGAATTGGAAAAAAAATATTCCCATTGCCCAATGAACTCGCACTGGAGAAAAGGATCTTTTTATTAAAAACAGGATGGAAGCTGTTAAATTACGAGGTAATATTAATGTTCTGACTCTAACGCAGCTAACAACAAATAAAACTTGTCAAGTAAAACAACGGGCCATTCTTACAAATGGCATAAGGATTATTGATAAATGATAGCCACGTCTGAAAATGGTAAATAATTTTATAGAGTATGAGTTTTGTTGCAAAGGAACTGTAGATTGAAGTACAAATATGTTGCAATAATATATTGAATACAAAAAAAACAATATTAAAATATTAAAAACAAGTGCGTAAAGCGTTGAAAAACGTTTAACGCGGGACAATTCGACTATCACAAGACATTTTACAATGTTCATTAAAATTTCGTATTTCACGATGAAATAAATAATCAACAGAGAAAAGGGTATTATGAAAAAGGAATAATGGAAGAAGCACAATTATGTACGTTTTTCTCTGGTTCTAAAATGTGGGAAACCTACAAGTCAACGTAAAATCCCATCATCGTGGTCCCCACGGTAACAAGTAAACAATTAGTGAACGTCACATGACTCTCAACAATCGTTTTTGTCAATGATTCAACCAATAACGCATAAACAGTATTTACGAAACAATCAGTTGTCTCAAACTTTGTAGTTAGTAATATGTTTAAATAGTTAAATAAATCATTCGGCGAGGACGTATATAGTTACAAATTTTCTACTATAGGGCAGATATGCCACTTGAACAGTGGTAAATACGAATAATATGTAACGCAAAATTGGACAGATTTCCCTGCAGCAGGTATTCATCAAAAGTACTATGAAAATTGCCTTTTAAAATCCACTATTAAAGCTATTGAATTAAAATAAAAATTTAAATGGTTATTCTACTCATTATGACACTTTAGAGGAAAAAGTGTAACATCGGAATATTTGTGTAGTTTAGCGGAAAACGTAATTATTGTTTATGTACATAATTGAATTTCCATTTCAAACATTTAACCTTTTGTAATGTAGAAAGTAGTACTATTGCATAGGTAAGTAGAAAATGTCTGTGTACGAAATAATATATGCTCTGCTATCAGCAATCAAGTTTTGTTAAATAAAATTATTGTAAATACAGTTTATTGTAGACTAGTTAAACTGGCTATAGGCAATCAGTACCGATTAGGTATGTATCATATATAAATCAAACACTGACATAGCAATCAATTTCCTTTACTCTAACTCTACATGTCTATATTATATACCTACCTATCCATATATTGTATGAAACACTGAAATTGTTTTAATTACATATACTTAAATACATTAAATACAACGGCTGATTTATCATGACAATAATGTGAAATGATAATCAAATACATAATCCATGTCTTCCTTCTTTGTACATAAAAAGTTTTTGTATATTTAGTTGGAGCACAATACGGTTAAATTTTGTTTGTATGTCTATTAGTTTAGGCCTTAGGATTTACGGAAACGAACTTTTTTATTATTACTGTTATAATTATCATTATTATTACACTATCATAGTCAAGTTTAATATTAATTATTATTATCATAAAACTACTTGTTGTGAATGTAGAGGGGCTTCAGTCAAAACGTTTTATAAATGGCAGCTAAGATAATAAGATAGATGATTACAATAACTCCTCTGTAGTGTCAATTTCTGTCTTTCGTCGACCGTTACACATTATAATAGGTATATATATATGCGATATGTTTGAATTTTCGATTGAAGAAGCAGCAGCTAACATGTCAAGTAGGTAGGTATATATGTTTCGGGAAATCGCTGTTTTGAGATATAAATAGTAGAATTTCCTGGTTATTTCCTGTATGGAAAACCGAAAGTGCTCATTGTCAGTTAAATTGCATCGCAAGTTTTAGCTGAAAATGCTATATTTTCGTTGCCACTATAAACAAGACGTACTTTCAGAGTAGAAGATGAAGGGCGAGAATATAACATATAATATTTATTAGTAATAATGTATAAGATAAGCATTGTTACTTAATGTATTATTACTGTTGAAATATTTTCAATGAGCATGTAGCATGTTAGCAGCTTTTGCGTAAATTGAATATAATGAAGGATATAAAATAAACTGATATGAAATTATACGCAATTAGTGATATGTTTTAAAATATACTTAGACAATACGATAAAAATCAAATAAAATGGTGATCTTATTGAGCAATAATTACATTTATAAAGTTAAAATAAAAATAATTATATGATTAATTTATATGACAAACAATAAATGATTATGTGCCTTGTCTTGTTATGCAAACTGTTGGGACTTATTGGCATGTCAATGAAAATAGTCTCCAACTAGATCCGATGTATGTGAGTTCATAATGCTCTGCGTCTAATGGATAAATAAGTTAATAAAACACACGGAAAACAATATTTAATAACATAGTTTGAGTTTTTTTGTTCATTTTTTTATTATCATTTGACTCGAAAACTTCTCGTCTAAGGGAACAAGGAGCATTTTTGATGTTACAAGATCAAAAATAATACCTAAAGCATAGTGACATATACATATTACAACAAACATTTACCGGTAATTTTAAGTGAAGGTTCAGTTATTATTATTATTACATAGATGCATATCATATCTACCAGATTTTTATATCTGTAAGAAGACAAATGAAAAACATCTCACCGAAACTAAATATCTGTATTGAAATTGACATCACATCAAAAATATATGTCGTATCCAATATACAAATGCCAAAAAGTTTGCATAAGAAAAAAAAGATGTGGTTAGATCAAAGTTACTACTCATCACTATTTTACATACCCTTGACCATTTTAACGTGATTCGACCATTTCAATGCGCATATGGGTGGAAAAGGAAATTGGAGAACATTTGGAGAACATTAACAAACTGAACAATACTGCTATAAGGTATTTGACTACCCAAAATTACATCACATTTTTTGCTACTTAAGTTGTAAGTACTAAGTTTGCAACATACAACAGTATTCTAGAAACATCTTGCTTGTCGACAAAATATTACTTTACGTCACTTCATTAAACTATAGACAGTTACATATTGCATCATAACTGAAATCATGATGTAGTTGGCTAACTAAGCTCAGACCCCTGAAACGAGATTTAAAAATTATCTCATTCATGCGTTGTACATTGTATATTTAAAGATGAATTAAGTAGGTTACTTTCCTGTCAGCAATCCCAGAGCGACTCCAACGGCAAATGCAGTTGAAAATACTTGAAGTTCCTTAACTTCTAGATCCTCGCCGTATGCGAACGAATGATACCATTTACGAGCTTGTCGCTCTCCTCGATTGACTAATTGGTCGGCTTTGTCGGCAGCTTTATTAAGCTTGTTTTCCAACTATTGACACGTAAAAGCGTATGATTAAAAATAGGAAAGGAAAGTCAATTGAAACATGGAGAGTATTAATTCTTTTACTAGAATAGCCATTTGTTCACATAGACAATGATAAAACTGAAAAATTAACTGATAAGTAAATTTTTATTAGAAATTTTTTAATGTCTAGCGTTTAAAATTTAATGATTAAAATACATTGTCAGTTCAGACACTATTTTCTTAAGTGCATTGTAAATATCATTACTGATTCAGTTCAATAGACGTTGTGTTAGATGGTTCATGGAAGCATGCGAGTCCACGAAAACACGAGGAAGAGTTACAATTAGCAAGCCAAGCCTAGGAGGAAGCCACCAACAAAACCAACTGCGCCATAAGTGTTTTCATGAACCACGTTGCGAATCTAAAACGGAGACAATAAACAAAACGGAACATAAAACATAGAAAAACTAAAAATGTATGCTACGAGATAAAACGAGATACATACTATACGATACGATGATTATTTGCAGTGGTATGTACTTGATAAGTTTGAAGTATTACTTTTACTACTATAATTTTATTATTCTAAAGTAAAATTCAGGAAAATGGTTAAATAGTTGATAAATTACAAGCAAATCCTAATAATTTAAAAAACCATGCATACCAATACCTAGAAAACTAGTTTTAGTATAAAACAAGATCATATTCATTTCCCTTGGAAACATGTTTATCACAGAAAACAACAATTTCAAGAGAAGAAGTGAATGGAGACCAAATCGATTTTCAGGGAAATGGAAATAACTTGTATTTGCTTTTTTTAAATTCAAGGAAACTGGGAAAGTTTTTTTATGTGTTTGGGAATTAGCAAGGATGTTATATTTTTTAGTAAGTCTGGATGGGGGGACATAATCACGTTAGGAATTTTCCAAAATTGAAGCTCAGGAAATATCACAAGTTTCCATTTGTGAGCATGACTACGTGTATAAACAAATGTAAAACCGAAAAGTTCACTTTTTCAGCTCAATTTTTACTTTTACTTCATAAAGGGACGTCCACCCCCTGGGAATTAGCGTGTTTGAAAATTTCTTTCAAAAGCGTTTCAGGGTGGCAGCAAAATTTTGCATGTCGAAAATATTTTTTAACGTGAAAATCATGAAAGCATAAATTTGCAGTTAACCACAAAATAATAAAATGCTACATACTTTGTCAGACCAATCTTTCTTTCCTGCTGCTTCTTTCTTAATTTTCTTAGAGATCTTGTCCACATCCCTATTAACTCTATTCCAGTTGATCTAGATTATACCAATAAAATTTATTCATATAGCGTACATGGAATAACATTGAAACTAAAATAGTTATATAAAGTAGACTAGTAGAGTCTAATTATAGATATAAACGTAGTAGTTAAGTATTTGTGTATACGTGGAAAAAACTTATAGTGTCTTACATTTATGTATCCCTTATGATTAGCAAATTGAACCAGTAAAATTCCTCCTCCAAGTGCAGTAGCAGCTACTTTTCCAACTTTCATGGCAAGAAACCCAGTTACCCTTTAAATTAAATTAACCTTTTATATTAGCTGCCAAACCGTACCACATTATTTTCCAAGTACATAAACATAATATAATAATATGAAGGAAGGACATCAGTCATCTCAGTAATTCTATTTCTTACTTACCAGCCAGAAACACCACCGAGAAAAATTTGCCGGGGTACACCATCCTTTCCGTCTACGATTTTTTCAATCCATGTTTCCAACTCTTGGGTGGCTCCATTGCCACTCTCTGATGACCTTTTAGAGGTTGTTGGGGCAGGCATTCTAAAATTGTTGTTGTTGTGATACCTAGTATCAACAAGCCCACAATTCAGCAAAAAATTCAGGTTCAACAAATGCGATGCAAATAATGAATTCGCGATATTCAAACTCAAGAATACCAAGAAACTTGAACGAAGCTTTGAACGTTAAAATGTAGTCTGGTTTTTAGGGTATTTACATTTATAACGATCAAAGCTCTTATTGAATACCAATCTCTAAATACAACAAGTATGAGGGAAAATTTCTACCCTATTTTCTCGTAGGCTTTAATTTTAGTCATCTTTAGCTTTTTATACACCTCTCTACCTTATCCCCAATCTTTACATTGGGATGCGGTATCTAATTTGGTGTTTTGGAGAATAAATTTCAAAAACAAGCATACATTATTCTACCATTCTACCATATTTTTTTGATTTCAAAACAATTTGTTATTCGATTTTAAAATTTAAAATATAGCCTCACTCTTGGAAACTCGAAATAGAATTTTGCTAATGCATGTATCTATCCTGTCGTAAACGATGTGTATTAAACTGTCTTGGTAACTTGATAGCCTTTAAAAATATATGTACAGTTCAGTTCCAGTCATGATCATTATCATCAACATCGTTTGACTTCAACACTCCTTGTTTCACCGTGTTTAATTACATTGCATTTAGCCAAAGTAAATTTTTCACAAAACGTATCTTTCGCTACATAATTGTAGTAGGTTTCTTTAAACCTTCGATCAAGTTCTTTGCAAGACAAGATTTAGAAAAGACAACAGTATTCAAGATCGTAGTGAAATGTGCCATGGCAATAAACTTTTTAATTATAATTATTTTGTCACAAAAGTTTAAACTACCTGCGTGATGGTTCAATAGTCAATAGTAGACTACCTTTTTCGAAAGGAGTGTGCACAGTTTTAATTAATTGGATAGTCAATAAGTTTAGGAATAAAAAAAATTACAATGTTAAACGCCAGTATTTATCAGCAAATATTATATTTACATCACTTTCTACACGCCACACAGATGTTGACTTCACTAGAAAAGAAATTTTGTCAACCTACCCACAGCAATACTACTACTTCCAATGTTCCAATCCAAACTTTCCAGCAACTACACCGAGATACATCAATGCTTATTCTACAATCTACAATTCAGTTCGTTGGCTGTATCCTTCCATCCGTAGCCTCTGTCTACCAGATATTTCATTGTGGCGAAGATTAGATGTGATAAGGTAGTGAGCTCGCTTAGGAACTAACTGCGTGTCGTGGGTTCGAATCTCATCTAAAACTTTTTGTCAATTTTGCCAGATCGTATATTTCCTTATGAGTCGACCTATCAATCGACCGTATATTTTCTTATGATGGGTTTAAGTTTAAGTTTGAACTTTATTTGGTCTTGCCATTACAGTATAACATACTGATTTCGAATGGTGACACATAGCAATAGATAATTTACTAACTAACGAACAATAAATTAAAACTTTACATAAAAATTCTCCATTAACCTATCATGTTACAATTTTGTCTCTTAACAATGATTTAAACTTTTCGTAGCCGAGTTGTCCAACCTTTAATTCGGCCGGCAGTTTATTCCACATATGAATCCCTCTGTAATACAGTGAGTGTTTATAGCACTCAGATTTAAACGTTGGAACAGTTAGGCGTGGAACATCTATCAGAATTGACCGTTTGGAGGCCTGCACAATATCATCCTTTATGGGTCGACTGTATATTTTTTATGATGGGTCGACTGTATATTTTTTATGATGGGTCGACTGTATATTTTTTATGATGGGTCGACTGTATATTTTTTATG
>JAHZNB010001583.1:0-21934 GCA_027744295.1 Callyntrura guangdongensis
GTGGAACCGGTTGCTGCTGGTAGGGCAAAAGAATGAAAAAGGGAAATATGCAATAATGGTAATTGTTCTGTTGAATGAGGGAGAGTGTAGTAGTGTAGGTTTGATGGGGATACCCATGATGATGAGGATGCTCTCATGTGAGTTGTTGAGCACTCAAGGAAGCTTTTTGGTTTTATTATTATTATATAAGTGAAGGCATTATTAAGAGAAAAGTTATTTGCCGGCGCCCTAAGCACAGCGTAAAAAGAAGAGAGAGAGAGAGAGAGAGGCAGGCAGGCAGCAGCTCAGTAAAGGAAGAAGAGACAATGATGGTGATCATCGTCATGTTGTTGGTTTAAGTATGTATGAATCTATGTGTATGATAATGGCACATTAGAAATAAAGAGGAGAGGAGGGAGGACGAGAGGGCATTATAGAAGCAAAAAGAGTAAGGAATATGCTGAAAGTTGGGCGATGGGAGAAGAAAATAAGCTTTACATACTTGTTTTTTTATAAAAGAAGAAAGGGTATATATATGAATGTGAATGAATGTATTATGCACGTTAGCTTTGGTTTTTACTAGTGTGTGGTTGTTTTACAAAAAAAGTTGATTACTTTATGATGCACAATTTTGACGGTGAAGGAAACGAGGTTTGCATCTTGAGAGAGGGGAATCAATTTGAAAACCGTGTAGAGAGAAATGATGTGGAATTATTATGTGTGTTGGCATATTGCAATGTTATTAGGACATACACCCAAACCGTGCAAGGAGGATAAACAAAGATTTTTCTTGGTTTCAAATAATGTAAAAGTTCCTCTATTAATGCGGTGTGTGTAAGGCCGCAGAAGTCGTAACAACTTGCTCAAATAAACTTACATGTATATATATACTTATAAGTTATAAGGAATCATAATAAAAAGAAAAAAAATATATAACACATATCATTTCTCCCTTGTCTCTGAACGACGAGAATATACAATAAAAATAACAAAGTAATCTGTAAGGCCGACAAGTTGGCTCGTTTGCATTCCACTTACAAGACGAATGAACTGGATGTCATAAAAATGTCTCACTTTTATATACTTACCGAGAGAAAAAGGATTTTAACAGTAACAAACTCCCAACATAATCTGTGTGTGGATATGAACATGTGATAATGACATTGACATTGCGTATAGTAGTGAACCACACTAACTATATATTTTTTCTGCGGATAATAAGAAGCCATTCTTTGGGAAAGAACACCATCATCGACACTCGATTCGTTTTATTAGGCGCATACAGGCTGTACATTTCATTCACGTATTGTTGTACGGATGATGTGCATGACTTTGTCTAATAAGTTGTGGTGAATAACTTTCTTGGGTAGGTAGGTGTGCGTAATGTAATGCGAGCATGCAAAGCAGATCGACAAGAGAGGGGAGGACAGGGTCACGACATAATGATAATACCACTTTGAGATCTCTGTTAACTCCTGTACAATGTCGTCTTGAGGCGAAGAAATATCGTTATTGCAATTGTGAAAGAGAGGGAGANGAAAGAGAGGGAGAGAGAGAATCAGGAAGACTTTATATCTTAACAGACACAGTGAGGACGATTGTAAGATGAGTTTTACGGTTACGGTTATGGTGTGTGCAGGTTTTTTACTCATGGAGGGGGGACAGGAAGAGCGTACAGAAAATGAATGGGTTGCTGGTGTGAACTGAGAGAGAGAGAGAAATAAGAGACGAATTAACTTTTACCAAGACTAGGCCGACGCACGAAGGAATGGCTAATGGGCGATTGCACGGGTGCTGACTCAACGTATTTCATGATAGGTGAACCCTTTCATTATCAGCGTTCCCGCTATCATCATCTCTGTGGAGGAAAATAAGGGAAAACTTTGCGGGATAGAAATAATGATATAATATATGCTTGTCTTGTAGTGTACTTTTAACGTCATGAATACGGAGGCGGGTTGATTTCATTTCGTGCACTCATTAATATTTATACGAATTTTAAATTTTGTCTTCTTGAATATGCTTGTCTTGTAGTGTACTTTTAACGTCATGAATACGGAGGCGGGTTGATTTCATTTCGTGCACTCATTAATATTTATACGAATTCTAAATTTTGTCTTCTTGAATAAATCACAGAAGTAATTAAAATTCCCGGCTGTAAGGGAACTCGTTCTTTCCAAATTGGATCAGCTGTTTACAATACTTATCATCAACATCAGCTGGAATGAATGCAAATATTTTAAATTTCATTTGGCTCACATTTCCTTCCCAATTGTATATTTGACATTCGAGCAAAAATGCAAAAAAATGGACATTTTTCTCATAATTCTATTGTTATCGTTGACATTAGAGCATTAAAAAAGCTTATATTTTTTCAGAATTTAATTCCAATTAATCTTGTGATTACTTTGGAGTGCTCTAAAACATGGTCCAATATCGCCACCAAAAACCAGTTGCAAACACCTAGTAAAAGTTTATTTTATATAAAAAAGAGTTGAACAGTGATTAGGTGTGGACTGTGAACGTTGTGCTGCTGCTGGTGTTTTGTTGTTCGGTAAAGGATTAAAGTGGCAAATTCCCAGTTGCCCACACAGGCAAAAAAATCTGCTTACGAAACTCTATACATGCTTATCTCCATACATATATATATACACACATGCTACTGATAAGCCAGCTTTTCCCATTCCCAATCCTTTTATCGACGGTAAGAAGTTTAAAGCTTTTTCGTAATGTAGTAGTAAGTAGTAACGTTACACACAAGTAGAATACTCAGTTATTGTGACATTTTTGTAAAAATTAAACCCCAGCCTTGGAGAACGACAACAACAACATATATTATAGAGGTAGTGAATTTTTTATGCAAGGACAAACGCCCAAAAAATCCTGTTTCTATACTACACGCTTTTTAGTATCTGATAAATAGGCATGAGGATTTACGTTTTTTCCCCTTTAAGTTAACGTGATTTTCCCCGTTGCTTCTTTTCCCTCTCCGAGAAAAGATCTCCTTTCTTGAATGAAAGAGGAGCGGGTAGTGTGGATACCTACCCAAGTACGCACCACACACAACATCCGGAGCACACTAAGCGGCTTACAGCTCCGCACACGAAGGGAGAGAGCAAGAGTTTACCCAAAAAAATCAAACCAATCCATACGCAGGGTTTTCCATTGCTCGTTCAGTGTCGTCCTGAAAATGTGTGGTGCGTGTATCGAATCTCGTTTTATCTTTGCTCAAATGTAACTAACAGGGACCTTAACCAACGTAAAATACAAAAGGCGAGTCAGAACAAAATTTGGTGTTCAATAACGAATGTGAGAGGGTGGTGGTGTGTCACACCGATTCTTGCTTTTGCTGTTGTATTGTTACTCTTTGAAAGCTCCCTGCATGTATACAAATGGCCATGATAAAAAAAGGATTGGCATTTTCGTGTAATGTTGCTACTGCTGTGTGTAACATGTAACCCGTATGTATGAATGCAGAAGGAATTCTAAGGATAAAATGTAACTTGTGCATTAAGCATTGAAGGAAAAGAGCGAAAATACAAGAGTCTCCTGGGTTTTGACCCTTTGCTAATCAAAAGATGTTATGTTATTGCGTCACACAGAGAGAGAGATGGAGGCGCATAATAATACCCAGCATCAGACTCACAATCAGATGCAATCATCCCATCTTCCTTTCGGTTGGAGGGGCGAGCAATGCATTGGAAGTAATAATAATAGTAGCTAAAGAACAGTACTAGACGCTTTTGTATGAAAAAAAACGTGGGTGCATTTACGGGGATTGTGAGGTTATTTGCTTTGTCGTTGCCACTACCGCTTCCGCGAGGTTTATTGTACAACAAGTTGGCTGTACCGCTGTAAGACATACAAAGAAAGATCACATCACAATTTATTTTTGATAATATTTGTACAGTCGTGTACCTCCGCTGCTGGTAATGAGACGTATATAGAGGAAGAGAAATAAAGGTAAAAAATGAAAAGGTCTTTTGTAGGATACAGTCATACATCAAGAGATGATATAAAAGGCACTACACCAATGACAAAAAAATGTTTTGCTGCTGCTGCTGCTGTTCTTTTATAAAAGGGGAAAAGTGGGAAAGATAATGTAATATATTAGCTGATGGATGGAACGTAAAAAGAGTTAAGAGGTACAAAGGAGTGTCTCCAGAGATTTGAAGATGCGAGTTGTGAGCCCTTTCCTATATTTGCTCTGTCTCAATGGTGAATGTATTTGTAGAACCTGCTACGTCATAAACATCGACTCACGAGTATGTCACTTTTATAAAGAACTGCTATAATTGGAGAGGAGTAATTTACAATGATAGTATGATAGATTGGTGCCTCTTTTCAATTTACTCACAATATTACCGTTATGTCCTACCAAGGCAGCTTTATCATTTCCTTGAAAATACACAATTAAGACATAAGCTATTACGGAGAAAGGGAAATATGTCAGTATACCAGCTTGAGCATGTATAAGAGACGACGAAAACAGAGCCCGCCTTACATCGGGCAGTATATCCCAACCTTTTGGTGATAGTAGAACCATTCAGAATCAGTGAGTGAATCAAATGGCTAACTAGCTCATCATTTTCATTTCCTTCAATCTATCTGCTCTTTTGACATTAGTTGGAGTGAATGCTCCATGATGATGAGGAGGAATAAAGGAAGAGTCAATCAGGCCCCTATTTTATTTTGTACACTTTTTAGATGCTCCACTGCATTTCTCTCTCTCTCTCTCCCTCTGCCTAACCATCTTTTTCTTGTTTAGTAAAATGATTTTGTCATTTCGGAAAAGGTTGTTGACTTCCAAGTGGCTGATGTTGTAGAGGGTTAACTAAATACTCTCTCTCTCTTCTCTCTCTGGTGAGAGTCAGAGCCCTTTACATTCTGTTTTTAAAGTGGAAGAAATAGACAATAGACTTCATGTTCACACGATTACATATTGCCCCTGTTATTCCGTAAGGATGTTCATTTGCATCTGTGAGCAGCTGTGTGTAAATTCTTAATGAGACTACGAAAATCACTTATTGAACCCACACCCTCATAGGCAACTAATCAAGCTAGTAGCAGCGGCAGAGAGGGTTACATTTAAAATTTTATAATACCTACGCACATCATCATCATCAACATCATCGCCATGATAATCACCCAGACCCATACACTTCTCTCTCCGTTGGTTATTATTATTATAACGGGCCCAGGAAAGCCATTTACTGCTCACCCCATGCTACAACCAATTAAGAAAAACCTGACTTGCTGGAACGTAAAATGTCGACTCTGTCTTTAGTTTTTATTTAACAGCTCTGCTCATTATCGGTTACGAGCTTCTCCTTCTCTCTCTCGCTCTTTCTGGTGACTAGCTACAACAATCGAAAATTGAACCTGAAAGCAATAAAGTTCTTGATGGAACAAGCAAGCGGGTCGCGATCAATTGTGTTGAGAGAGGGAGTCGTTTTCAAAAAACGTAAATAATTGTGTCTTGCGATAAATTGAAAGTTTGGCATGCCTTTCAATATCCATCTTATCTGTACACCATTTTTCAAAGTAAATACTGAAGACTGAAGAAGAGAAACAAAAAACTTGAATTTCTTTTTCATCGATTTTTCTTTTTCTTAAAGATATTTTATTTTCGATTGATTTTTATTGCCAAATTTGCATCGTCAAAGATAAAAAAATCAAAGTATGACAAGGTTCAGGGAATGTTGCAGTAGCAGTGGTGGTGGTGGTAGTAGTGGTTGTTCAAAAACATGGTTATTTGTGCTGCTCCTACTATTTCTGTTGGACTGGAACCAAAATTCTCCCCAGCTTGTTCTCAGTCAAACTCACAACGAGCCTGTTAATGTCAACTGGATTATCAGTTTGCCCTGGGATGTTGCAAATACCTTGAGGGCTCCCATTGGCGGGTATTTTGTTTAAACATCTTTACCTATATTATTATATTAAATTTACTAAACTAGAGAAGCTTTTTTTCTGTCCGCTTGCAGCCCAGTTTCTCTCGTCTTGTCAGCCTTTATGGCTTTGATTTTAGTGTTTGGATTCCTCCTCGCTCCGGTGAATTATATCCTTGGCTATCCTCCGAGAATATATCATGCGTACCGAGTACCTGGCATCCTCGGACGAAGTTTGCATTCTGACGACGTCGCAAATTATACCCACAACCATTATTACTTTGCTGAACATCCTCCTAATCATCAGTTTCAGTCTGCACGGAGCAGCAGCAGTGGTGATGGTAGCAATGATGCTGATTCTACCGGGGAGCATTTTGATATGGCTGATGTGCTTGTCCACTTATTTGAAAGGGTAACCTCTGCCAGTTTTGTGTTTGATCGCGAGGAAAGCTTCACATTTGGCGAAAATTTTACTGGAAGGGAGCTTGCCGTGCGAGACGAGGTACCCCCTGCCCCAGGATTTCTAGACTCGATATTTTTATTGGTTCCGGAAGAGGATGAAATATGCAGACAGCTACTGGTTTGCCATGCACATGGTTTTCTGCCTTTCCTGCCCCACACAGCAGTCAAAACGTATAAGCTGCTGAGGTAAACGAAAAAAGAGATAAAGTTGTAGATACGGTAGTAAGATATACTATACACCTACTAATTACACGTAATTTGATTCAACCCCCAACGTAATTATTATACCTACCTCTTATTTGAGTCTTCTCTTTTCATTACTTTTTTCCGGCTCACATGGCCAAATTAGTAAACACTTTTTCGGAATACCGGATAATTACAAGGAGGCTATAGTAATTGGGTTGGAAGATCAAGGAGCATGTGGGAAGGTGTATCAGGCCTGTGATAAAGACTTGTTTCATTTTGCACGCGGATCCATTGGCCGGATTCGTCAAAATATTGCTCAAATACTACCCTCTGAAACGAACGATTTGTGGAAGAAATTTTACGCGAAATATCATCAATCGGGATAGTCCCAGAGAGAGCTGCTTGGTAGATAAAGTAAGACAGGAGCAAATTTGATCGTTTTGGAATGAGTTGTGTGTAATATCAAAAGAAAGATAATCTGTAAATTTTCGCGGTATCGACAGAGCGAGAGAAATGAACGCGGACTGCCATCCAATAAAGAATTTATTGACAGTCACTCTAGCTTTGTCTCTCTCTCTCCTCGTGTAAGTTTTTTATGGCAAGACATGTAGCACTTGTTCTTCTTGTACGAGAGAAAATTAAAGTGTCATAAATTTTAGAGAGCAGAAACATGTTACCGCGTCCAATAAAATCCTTATATGTTGTTACACCATTAACTAGTAACCACCATTTATTGCAGAAACGTTTCGAGTTAGTGACTGGTAAAGAGAGAGAGAGAGAGAGAGGGAATGAGTAGATAAAAAAGTAGTAATCCTTTTTTTCGCCTTTGCAACTTCACTGCTACTTATGTGACACCATCATCATCATCTCCCTACACCACCACCAACCGTACTGTAACATCTCCAATAATCGTAGTATCAGTTACGACTTACGAACCATTCAGGCTACCTATATATTTTGTTTCCAACGCTTGAGTCAGCGAAAAGTAGCCAAAAACTTTGCTTCTTCACGCCAATACCAGAAGCATCTGTCTTTTGATAGCAGACAAACATACACACTCACTAGTAATGATATCTTAAGGGTTGTTCGCTTGTCAACTGTCAGCAAACAAAACCCCAAGCCAAGTAGAAAAAACTTAGAAAACACACACCAAAACTTACAAAACATTCAACAATACGAAAAAAGTAAGTGCATTGAAAGTATAAGTAAGTATATATTATTACGTAATATTATGATCCTGTTCCGTCTCGACAAGGCTGTCGAGTGGAGCAGCTAATTTTATCTGTGTACAAGCATAAAAGTGCCATCACAAAAAAGGAAATGAAAAGTGTAAAAGTGTCTGCTGGCTTGTTCTCCTATTTAATGGGCATCTCTGCTTACGCCAGCCGAGAAGTGTGTGTGTGTGTAAGGTGCGCTGATATATTGCTATGTTATCATCGGGAATTTTGACAGGAACACAGAGGGTAACTCCAAAAGAGTGAAGCAAAAGAAAATAGCCTTTGGGGTAAACTGGCATTGGTGCCAGTGACCTCTCTCAAGTATTACAATACCCCGGTTGATATTTTCTTGGGAAAAATCCTCCGCGTGGTTGTCCCACTTTTTCTGGTAATAGGATGCAAGGGTATTCAAAGGAGAAGATGGGTTTGTTCAAAAGTTATATTCTCGGAAAGGGAAGCGCTCCAAAAAAAGTAGCCAATTTTGCATGTCTTTTGATGGTATTCCGCAGTCGGACGTTCCAAATAGTGAGCACACGCATACAAACGGTTCAAGTCGCTGAGATGTTCAAGTTCATTTGGGGGAAAAGCCTCGCGTTTTTTCATACAACATCGCATCATAAGCAAAATCTTCACTCTTGTTGGGAAGGAAAATGACTTTGGAAAGTACTTTAATTCTCTCCGGAGTTTCCCATGGTCCGCAAAAAAAACTTTGCTGACCATGAATGAAAATGGTCATAGTCCTTTGGAGTGAGTCTACTAGAGCATTTCACACAAAAATAGATCGAAACAGCTGAAGACAGGCGGCAGATGATGCCAGTCAAGCGAGTTCCGTTTTGTTGGTTCGCTCAGCCTTTTCTTATGATTATCTCTGGAGTATATATACTGTTATATAATATGCTTCTGCTTGAGAGAGACGAACAGTTTCCAGTGCCATTTTTTCCCCGCCCGCCACAAGATAGACCTTTATAGATCAAAGCAAACTACGACCGAAAAGTAAGCCATGTGTAAATTCGAATTTCTTTCCTCGGCTTTGGTCTCGACTGTGGCTCAAATGCTCACTCTCAGAATGAATAAAAGCGTTAAAAGATTTCTGTGAATGGGCACAGGAGTGAGAGTGATATTAGTGGACACCCTGAAAAATAAAAGGAAATGACTTCCACAGGACGCGGCCCAGGAAAGTGGAAAAGTACAGGCACTATTTTTTCCTATACATTGGTAACCTCCAACGATATAAAAATTATCTATACTCCTCCGTTTAAACAGTATTTCCTTACTTTCGTCGTGTCACCTTAAATCCCCTTTAATAAAACCGTGTTCTGAAGCAAAGCGCCAACAGTCATGACTCAGGTCATAAGAAATGATTTAGTGGTCCGAGAGGAGAAGGCCCATCTTTTTAAAAGAGCCAATGGGAGTAAAAATGCACCGCTACCATGCAAATGATGATTATGCGAGATCTGAATAAATTCTAAATGCATACAGGAGGAAGATGGTGGGAAATAACCTATCCTGTTACAAGATGTACACCAAAAGCACCAACTACCAAAATCGGAATCAAGTTCCTTTCTCCTCTTTCTTTCTCGTGGAAGTAAATGAATCCCCCAATCTACATCTATCTATTTAAGGTGCCCGACAACAAACTCTCTCTCTCTCTCTTCTACTGCATCTCACTTAACAGACAAAAATATCCCACTGTGCTACATTTTTATACTATTGTGTATGTACCAACTAGCATAGAAAAGTGTATCTCACGTGCACGCACATTAAGCTCTTACAAAATAGAAAGATTTTTTTCTTCATCTTCTTGCTTCTTTCAGCCACGGGGTTATGTAAATGCCTTGCACTATCATTACTTGACTTTGCAGTAAGCGGCCTTTTACATTTCCTGCCACACCGTCAGCCGCTGGTTAGCCAAACACACACACTTTATAAGTACTACCTTACTCACACACTTATGCACCAACCCTACAACGCCTTCTAAAATACCAAAAGAGACTAGAAAGAACGGAGAGAGAGAGAGAGAGAGTGAAAAGAAAAGGATAGAATTCTTGCCGACTGGTCGTTATTTATTGTTGCCCATTTCTGCTTTAATATCTTGGCCCGATTTTCCCTGCGCAAAATTGAATGGGATTTCCTTAAGTAATAATAATAACTCATGAAACTCCGTATAAATTTCAGCAAGAAATAAAAGCTTTAACATTATAATAAAGGGAAAAAACGAAGAAGATCCTTACTAGGCTATGCTGCTGTGTTTTAAACAGATATATTATCTGAGAGTCTAGTCTATATTCTCATATACGTACGCGCTCATCCTTTTCGCTGAAAAAACTTTGAGCTCTAAGCTAGCATTTGTGACTCTTCAACTTGCTCGCCCTCCTCTAATACATTCTACATTCACGTGTACGTAGTAAAGTACGTACAATATAAAAATAGCTGAGGTTAACATGAAAGGGGTAGAACGTGGTAGCATGTACTACCATCTCATTTAAAAGAAAAGAAGAAGTGCCCTTTTTCCTTTTTGGAAATTATGTAATTTGGATGCATTAAAGAGGTCGTATAAACTTCTACTGTTGCAATCCTCTATACCTATACACGATATGGTATACTTTATCCAGCCTGCCAGAGCACACTGACATTTCCTTTTTCTCTAGGACGAATCCTACTACAAATACCTATGTCATAATAATGATAGGAGGATGATGATGACGATGATACAGAAGCAACCTCATAACGATAATAATAGTAACCCATCATATCTTTTATCGTGTATAAAAATAAATATGTAGATATTACATGTGTACTCACATATTTAGAGAGACAAGAACCCACATTCACAATTCACATACAAACATACACACACTCGGACAAATGCACAGTAGTTTCTTTACATTATAGATTCATTATCGCCGTCGTCGTCATCATCATCATAAGCTTGAGCAAAAGTATCGTGTAATAATGGTGAAGAGTACGCGCAGCGGAGGAGGAAAATAGTTATAATCTCGATAAGCCCCAATTAGTGCAAACTGCTGCTACCAATCTTGTTTTTATTCCTTTTCTTCTAAAGAAACAAAAAAAAACCGGTTCATTGTTCATGCGTATCATCTTCATCAGGAGCAGACGGAGGAGTAGAGTAGTAGCAGGAGAAACAACAAGACACACAATTTGAACAAGCCCGTAATAGTAGAGAGAAAAGGAAATAAAGTGGAAAATAAATGTAAAAGACAATCAGAGTAAGTGCTTGCACACAAATACACAACTCACAATCAAAATTAAAGATTGGATGGAGTGGAACGAAAGGAAACAGGGAAACGGCGAATAAAAGAAGGTACTTTTTTATACGTACGAGTAGTTGTAGCAGCAGCACAAGTAGTACTAGTCAGGACAGGAAATGTTAACAAAAAAGGACAAAACTTTCCATTTTTTGTGCCCCTCTTCTTCTTCTCCTCTAACTACACTTTATTTTCTCCTCTCGGCACAATCAACATTCCCCGTATCGCTTAGTTTTACACACATAAAATGCAATTTTATGTGTTTTCCAGCATAAAATCAGGAGGATATTTTGTCGTCGTGTATGAGTGGAAATGTCGTTAGTTTGTGGCGGTAGTAGTGGTGGTAGGGATGATAATAATAATAATAATGATCATGATGGCAGTGCAGTAGTTGTTGTAAGGAAGCCAAATAACAAAAAGGTTTTTTACTGCCATTTTCCTCTTGTTCCACACGCCACACTCTCACACAACTTGACTTTCAGAGATAAAAAGTAGTTAGTATTTTCTCGATTCAAAAGATCAACTGCATGGGTTATTATTATTTAAAATGCACTTGAACTTGCATATCCCATCGTCGTAATCATCATCATAGTCGTCCTCAACAGCAACCCTTCGTTTTATTACACATTCTATTGCTTTTACTACAGTGTACCTACGTGCACATTAAACTCAACTAAACAAAAACACTGTGTACTTTAGCATTTTTTAAAAATAAAACACGCGAGAAAAAAAACTTTTGTAAAATAAAAAAGTTAAAGGAGAATTTTTTGTTAAGAAATAAAATGGAGTGTTAGATAAATGTAAATAGTTTTCTACTCCCGTGGTGTTCTTTGCCAGGCTAACTTCAACTCTTTTTATTTTTTAGAGGAGAGGGTAACGATGTATGTGCTTGATGTTTTCTCTCGATATAACATACAAATATCTCGATGCCGTTATACAGAGAGTTGGTGGTTAAAAGTTTTTTTGTGGAATCCTAAAAAAGATATTGCAAAAACTTACTTTTTTCGTTAGTGGTTCTGCCAATAATGATGTGGTGGAAGGGGAAACATGTCAAGTGATGTTTTCTCATTAAAACGTTTTTCCTCTCAGCCTGCATAGAAAGTAGGAAAAAATGCGTTTATTTTACGATTAGTACTACTACATGGTCTACACAACAGCACACACATGCAATACAACAAGATCCTTCATTTGCATTGCATCACGTGTCTCTCGTCATCTTTCCTCACGGCTCCATGCAAAACTTGTATAACTTGTAAATATTCAAAATGCATTCCACTTTGTGTATTACTGCTTAGTTACTCACCACTCACGTTTTCCAAGTTTGACAGTAGTCGTGTTTTCTTATTCAAAGTGGAAGCCAGCAGAGGAGAGAGATGCTCTTGTACTGCTTATACGAGCGATTCTGTTTTATGCACGCGGGCCCCTGTGGAAGGCCAGGGATGTATTGATGATGGGAAACATGGGAAAGTTTTCCAATTGCGTAAACATTTATTGTATGATCTGTTCCTACGAAAGTAACAGAGAATTCCTGTTTTTCGTGTGTGTGTGTGTGTGCACCCATTTCATGTTTACGTGAGAAGTGAGTGCTGTGTACTTTACAATTCCAACAAAAACTGGGAATGACAAAAGAGCATAAAAATTTTTTGAGAGGAGAAAAAAAAATCAAATGAATACTTCATGTCATGTTTTTTAGGTTGGAACGCAACGTAGAAAAGTAAAAGGCGAATAAAAAGCGCATTTTTCCCTGCTCGCAGTGTCTTCTTGGATGGGTTTACTTGTTCTTGTAGGGGAGAAGAAAGCCACTTGTACTATTTTCCGGCGTTAAAGAAGCTCAATCAGGAACGTGTGCTGGGTTTAGAAAACTCATCCACACACACACGCTAGCATTTACTTTGTATTACGGTTGCCCGGCTTTTTTCCTTTAAAAGAGTCAAATGTGAACATTCTTTTGAAGGAAAAAAACATACGAGAGGATATTCTCAGAGCAAAGGTTGATCTATTAGTATTTTACTAGTAGGAGCAGAGAAGAGGCTTTTAGTATTTTTCTCCATTTTTCTCTTTCTAGATTCCACCTCTCCTTTCTTATTTTTAAGCGTGAGAGAGAGTGTGTACCACAAGCTCTTTTGTTGATATTTGTGTGAACCGCTACCACTTGTCACTTTATGCAGAGAAAAAAGAGGGGAAAATTCCGGAGAATAATGCGGAAGTGAAAATGTTAACCCTTATTGTCACCCACTTAATACCCAGTGGGGAGAGAGTGGGTGTATCCATCTATTCATATGGAAAAATCGTGACATCAACGCCACTAACGCCAGAGTGCCACCATACTTGGGCATTGTGGTAAGGCTCTATTTTTAAAGTGCACAAGTTTCGATGATGCTAGATTTAATCGGTACCTTCAATTTCAAGGCTGATTTTCTTAATTTTGAGATCGTCTTTTAAATACAGCGACGCAGAGAAATAAACCAAATGCTTTTATTTGCATTCTGGAAATGCTTTTACAATTTCTTGAAAATTCTTTTAAACGCTTTATTATTTATCGTAAATTTTCAATAAACCATGCTGTAAAACATGAATTTTCCGAAAGTAAAAATCCAAATTTCCGAGTGTTTGTTTACGAACCCCAATTTTCCTTGTATATGATCGTTTTTTGCCTTGTCAAATTTGCTGCGCTGGGCTTTAAAATATTTGGAACTGGCAACTGAATGTTATCAAACTCAAATTTGAATTTTTTAAAAAGTAATATTTAACGAGTTTTTGTCGTTATTTACAGAGATCGTCTTTTAAATACAGCGACGCAGAGAAATAAACCAAATGCTTTTATTTGCATTCTGGAAATGCTTTTACAATTTCTTGAAATTTTTTTTAAACGCTTTATTATTTATCATAAATTTTCAATAAACCATGCTGTAAAACATGAATTTTCCGAAAGTAAAAATCCAAATTTCCGAGTGTTTCTTTACGAACCCCAATTTTCCTTGTATATGATCGTTTTTTTGCCTTGTCAAATTTGCTGGGCTGGGCTTAAAAATATTTGGAACTGGCAACTGAATGTTATCAAACTCAAATTTGAATTTTTTAAAAAGTAATATTTAACGAGTTTTTGTCGTTATTTACAGCTTAAAATACGTTTAAATGCTAAGCTATGGCCGAAATACCTTTAATGTTTTTTTGAAAATTTGGAAAAGATATTTTTAGGTAAATATTCATCTTGAGTCAAATTAGCTGAAAACAAGTATAAAATTTGAGAATAATACTTTAAATGATTTAATGCTTTTGTTTCTCGGAACGTTAGCACGTCATCAATAAAAATTAACTTATTTATTCAGCAATAGCAGTAAGAAGATTTTCAGACAGCTAAGGAACGTTTGACTACTACAGAATACAGAAATTGCAAGTCTACATTTTTAGTTATATATAAAACGGAGTATAAATTATTCGTGCTCTTACCCATACTTGCGTGGGTTAACTAACCTTACTGCTTCGCCTCAAAAAATATTAGAACGGCTTCTTGTTCCTTCCAGAGAGTTGTGGTTGTAGGAAGTAAATACCACAGACATGCACAATATATTGGTATCGTTGTTCTACTCCATTTGTACAAGTCAAACTAGTCAGGTCGATTTTTATTATTTTTTAACATAAAAATGCCTTGCCCTTAGATTATCACTCCTTTTTATTGAACAGTTAGATAAATCAAGTAATTTAAGTTGTTTTCAGGAATCATGAGTTTTTTACTGCTTTCTATTAGCTAAAGTCTCTGAACACCATCAAACTGTTTTATGGTATCTACGTATAATAATGAATTTACAGACAAAAAAGAATAATGCTTTTTGTATTTTTGTGGAAAGTAAAAGTGAATCCGATTGATTTTCTCATTTATATTCTTCTTTACTGTCTTCCCAAACAATAGTCCAATTGCTTACATACACCCACGTTCTTCTTCAATGCTTTGAATCCTTCGTTTGTTTTCTTGTCAAAAAGGCATGCTATAAGAAATGCGACATGTAGCAAGCAGCATCATCTATGCGACTGGAAAATCCCGACAACTTGCTGTGTGCAGCAAGAAGAGAGACTTTTCAACAACGCCGTTTGTGTATGAATTGATTAAGTGATGCGGGGAAAACATTTTTCGATTTCCCTTGCGAGCTCAACTACGAAAGCAAAAAATGAACGGAACTGAGAGAACAAAAAACTTCCCTTTTTTATTTTTCCAATGTGAAAAATATTACGAAAAGAGTAGTAGCACAATGTGTAGCAATGATCATGATGATGGTGATGAGGAGGATCACGTCAAGTTTGTTAGCAGTCTCCCAGTATCTCATCATATTCTTTGGAGACGTGTTATTAAATTACCGAAAGAAAAAAATATTTTCGTTGGATAAAAAAGCCCAGCCTGTGGTACTTGTGGGGCGTTAAACAGGACAGATGGAAACGAAGGTGAATATCACATAGGCAGCTATCCTCTTAGGTAGATATATTTTTTTGAGGGGAGCTCGTAAAGCACGTACTGTCAAGCTTGAGAGATACGGTGCGAAAGTTTTTTCCGGGTAAATTCAAACAAGTAGTAATAATCAGATGACTGTGTGCTCTGAAAGGGACGACGACAGCGACACGACGACAAGTAATGTTGTAGTTTTGTTTGACTGGAAACAAAAGTTGGGGGTTTGTGTGGATGGAGGAGGAAGAAAGTGAGAAAAAAACTGTGGGGAAATTTTTTGATGCGTGTGCATAAATCCAATAGAAAAGTCACTAAATAAATGCCAGTTTCTTTTCCGTAATAAAGTGTTTCATCCCAGGAGAATGAACGTGGGGAGCAGGGGTAACATCACGACAGGCTTTCTTAATGTGTTATTACGTTTGGGTTTTCGCCATTCCAAAGCACGCTATCCTACTGGCGCCTTACCATCCAAAAGATCTAAAAGAGGCACCATACCAGTTTTTTGGTGAACAGCATTTTCCTATTAAGACGTGTCGTGTAGGGACACTTGGCGTGTGACTTTTGTAACAAGAGTACTGTAATTTTAAAAAGGAATACACAAACCTCTGTTCTATTCTCTCATTCTCTTCCAATTCATCATTTAGAAAAAGAAAATTAGTTTGGAATCCTGCTGCTGTTTTAATCTAATCGCGAGCCAGACTGTCACTTTGTTATTTCATGTGACAATTACACACGGCGTTCGTTTTTCTAAGAATCCAAACCATCCTTTTCTCACTCTCTTCATTTCCTTTTTTGTTACGACGACAAAGTAAAAACTTTTTTGACTCACAAAACACACACGCATATACATATACGCATTTATATAACCAGGGAGAAAACGGATCGGATGAAAAACGGCATCTGTAGTAGTAATGGTACTTACGATCAGTCAGCAGGAAAAAGAACACGACAACTCCTGGCACAGCTTGGTTTAAAGTTTTATCTACGTCAGAAGAAAATACAGAGAGAGAGAGAGAAAGAGAGAGTCATTCATTTTGTTTCGCAATATTGTTGAGTTAGATCTGTCTTCAATTTTCCTAGTGTCACCCTTGAAAGGTTTGGAATGTAGCAGGGGAATGCTTGATCATCATCATACGTAGTTTCTGAATACTGAATAGTACATCATCAAATGATATCGTATCCCTGCTTTATACCTTGATGAGCTAGTATTACATATCAAAGGAATTTGTTTCAGACAATTTAGTGTTGTGTTTGGTGGATTTGTGAGTGTGTTTCGTCGAAAGAGGTATCAATGTCAGGTTTGTGCATGAGCCCTGCATATTTTCATTCTCATTCGCATAATATTTCTATACAAAAAGTTAAATATGTTGTGCAATAATTTTGCTCATGTTAAGCATCAAGTTTCTTGCACACTTGAATTGCCTATATTACACGCACACGAGGTACACGAGTTTAACATTTTTTTCGAGACTAAAAATCCCAATCTAAGCACAACACGTTGCTAACTTTTTTTATATAAAAAATAATATATATAATCGCGTAGGTGCGAACACTGGGAACACTTTTTTCTATAGTAGAAGCAAAGCGTGGAAAATTTTCCGATCAAAATCTCTGTGTTTGCTTTGATATGAAAAGCGGCTGGTGTTGATGAGGATACCCTGATAGAGCACCGCATCAAAGCTATCCTGCCGGTTGGCTATACCACATCAAAGTATACACACTTGGGTGCATCACAGATTTTGCCGCTGTTCTCAACGACACTTGAGATGTTCCTGGCTTATACAACGTCATAAATATTGTCCAAGAAGGGATCTGTATAAGCTACGCTGTTGAATGCTGCTACTGCCGCTGCTACTACCATCACTCATAACTCTAACTCTTGTACAATTTCCCTTTCATATTTTTGTTACTGAAGCAGTGTGGTTTCCTTTTGGTTTCTTCTCTCTCCACCGCGATGTGCAGCACGAGAAAAGCAGAGGAATTAAACGAAACTCGAGATAGTAGGTATATTATGCTAAAACGGGCGCATAAATCTCTGATTTCTGAACAGCGGTCAAAAAAGGATCAAGTGTGGTTTCACAGGGACTTCACTCCAAATTTTAAGCTGCACCATTATTTTCTTCTTCTATCGCTTAACTTTTCATGGTGGCTGAACATTATCATTCAGAATGTAACAAAATCACAGTAAACCCATTTCAAAGCACACACCATACGTTTCGGATTAGACATGCATATGCGATAATATGAAGATCGTATGAATTGATACAGTACATGGTGCAATGATACGGGAACTGGTTCTTTTATCCTAATCAACAGCAGCCCTTAAAAATAATACGACACCGTGGTAAGTAGTAATCAAAGATACATGGATACAGTCTCTGGACCGTTTTCCACACTTACATACATGCAGTCAAACAACATCCAAAAACACGAGAGGAACTCTGTCATTATACCTAAACACACGACACATATTTCTAAACAGTTTTAATCTCCAGTCTGAATCTCATCCTGTAGCCGGGTGCAAGCACAGAACCTTATCTCCCTGCGTATTTAAGCCTTTGTCGGTTGTCACCCCTTTTATCCTCCGCATTCAACTCATTTACTACTATCCACATAAATTTTAAAGCTGTGTGGCTGCTGCGCCGCCTTGTAAACCTATAAGCCTTAAAACTGTCTTCATTCTCTCTTTCTGTAAAACAACCAGCGCATGACATTGTTGACCCACCCCGTCGTTGTTGACTGACTGAACAACATATGTACTCTCTCGCTCTCTGCCGGTCGTCGTCAGGCGGCCGCTCTTTTGTGATTCTATTTTATTTAAAATGCTCGCTGACAAGCGGGTTCTTTGCAAGAACAACGATTATTCTTACTATTATGTCATGGGTTGAGAATTAATATTGCTGGGGAGAAGCAGAGAGGAGGGTGGTGGGAGGAGGCAGAAGAGAGTAAAAAATTTAGACAAAACAAGTGAGTGTGTGCACTGCTGCTTCTGGGATATAAATATGTGAATATGAATGCATAACTGTGTTGCGCTCCAGTTTGCACATCAAAAGGCAAACGAGTAGGTACTGAAAGTGAAGAGAGAGGAGATGAGAGAGGGGGAGGGGGTTCTGTACATACATAAGGTAAATATACTAAAACTATATCTATATCTGTCCCTCGCTGGCTGCCAGGTCGGGTGGTGGGTGTTATTTATGGGTATTAATATGAATAAATTAATTGAGTTTACATGCATAAATTTAGTGTTGATGTTGCCCCACCACTTTCCAGTCATAACATAACCCTTTCGATGAAATTCCATAAAGACGACGACGCCTCTCTCTTCCTATATAGTTATGCATTATCAACAGCTTCCTACTTATTTTTACGACTATATGCATTGGCTCGAGAATTTGGAAGGTGGCAGTAAAAACATAAAGCTCTTAAATGACTGTTCTTAGGTGGCTTGAAAGTATATGAATTTTCTATTGAATTTCCGTAAATTCTCTTGTTTCTTGGATGGCACGGGAAATTTTACAAGAGAGTTCCCAGAAATATTATGACATCAGCAGCAGCACCAGCTTTTTCTACAATGTCGTATCCGAATCTACAACCAGAGAGCAGACGACAACGAACCACCAAAACCGTTTTTTAAAATACTGCTGGATCTTTGGCCCAGGCTAACTTGTAACTTATATTCCTCCTTTAGCAAACAGTGGCTCACCACCGTTACCACTATGACTGTGCAATCACCTTCTACTACCACCACCACCACGTGTTCCCGAAATTTCTCTCACCAACAAAATGGAGACGAGAGAGAGAGCGACGACAAAAGGAGGAACAAAACCGTAACGCAACGCAAGAGAGCGTAGTCATAAATTATGGTATGGACTTCATATTACTTCCACTTGAGTTGAGGTGCTATTCTGGTTGTTATCATCATCATCACCGAAAGAGAAGTTATGTGTGTAATTCAACAGAGGCATCAACTAACAAGGCAGTAGACACAAGAGAAGTAGACAACTTGGGGTGTACGGCGTTGTTGGAGAGTGCGAGGCTCTCTTCCAGTCAAGAAGGTATTCCAGATTAAATTAAAACAGAAGGAGAGGCAGAGGAAGTGAGCAACATGAATGAATTCATGAGAATAGTCGAAGCATTAGAGAACTATCATCATCCTCGCATCACATTTTTTGTCGAGAGGTATATGCCTTCCTGTGGTGCTCACGACAAGGGTACATGGAGAGAAAGTTATGTACTTATTTTTTACATTTTCCCTTCCACCGTTAAATATTGCATATGAAACTAGGAAACTACTTGAAGGTAGCCAAATAGTAGTAATGAAGTCATCTACTCAGAAAATATGCCACTGTTCACAAAACTGTATCTAACAAGTTAAAACTGACTACACGATGGTGTGTTAGTACAAGCATGTCATGTAGTTATATGTACCATCGTTATCATTATCAGCCGTTAGTGTTCACCGTAACCATCACGAGAGCCCCTTCATGTAGCTTGCTAACTGGTGCAGAGAGAGAACTGAAATAGGAAACAGCACCCATGGATCTTTCTTGGTCACAGTAACCTTTTTACTTACCTTACCAACGCCATTAGAAAAAATGGGGACTTTATAACACGACTATATTAATGTAATGTGCCCGTATGTGAGTAGAGAAGACTCATTGAATAAGCAATATCATGTTTGCTTTGCTAGAAAAGAAAACCCAACTTAAAATGCTTGCCAAAAGGGCGGATGAAAGTTTTGTTGCAATTTTTCAACCGAAAATTCCGTTTCATGTGACATTAGCTAGAAAGAAAGAAGAGAGGAAGAGAGGAGCACACCAGCAAAAAAGAAGAGAAGTGATGGCGTGGTAAGGGATACGAAGAGAGAGAGAGAGAGAGATGTAGGAATTTTCCATCCATTTTGTAAAGCCATAATGTTGTTTTTATACCTAGCCTAGAATGCGCATGCTGCAAGGTACATTTACACTGGTATATAAATAAGTTGGTGTGTATGAATCTAAAAAGTTTCAAAAACTGGCCTACATAATGCATAAACACTACCTGTGTGGACGACAGTATCGTCCATGTTATTATACAGGTAGAGACAGAGAAAATGTTGCTACCTATCTTGTTACAGGAAAGGAGACCTTGCCAATATGTGAAAGTCTACCATTATAAATTATTATGCGTTTTCTCGTATTACCCGGGTAGCGTATGTCATAAGTCAGTGTAGCGCAGATTTGCATATTTTTATAAAAAGGCAACTGGAAAATGTACAAAACACGTTGAGTTTTTTTGTAACAAGTCGTCGTGTATCTTTTTTTCTTACATGCCTACTTCTCTCTCATCTCCTCATCTCTTCCACTCATCTCATCCCATTTGCTCCGGAAACAGGAGGAAAAAGGAAAAAAGCAGCAGTAGCATGCTCGTCTTTTTTCTCTCAGTGGATTTCGTTTTTTGGCAAAGAGACTTTTTGTTCCATTTACTGTTTTACCCTGAAATATCATTTTACTCCCCTTTTACCAGCTTTTTTATGCAGACAAGTTGTATATAAGATTATCTGCTTATATTATTCCCTAGTTTTACACGAGACTTTATCAAGACCCCAACTGTAAAGCAGGCGGTTAAAGAGAAAAAAGGAAGGGAAAAGTTTGTTGGCTTAGTTTTCAATGAGTTTTTTCCCTTTTAATGTGCCTACAGGACACACAATCTGGACTGAGAAAGAAAAAGTAGGGAAGAAACTTTGGTTTTACTTGTAACAAAACATCTCTTTTCTCTGGATTGATCAGGCCACTTTTGACTTTGATATTTGCATACACAAGCCATTCATAGTATACGCAAAATATTGATACACAAGCTGAATGAATACACACATAAAGTTAAACTACTTATGTACTCATTTAATCCATATTCTCTAACAGTTGTGTGCAGAAAAAGGCTTTGTGCAGGTTTAAGAAAGTTCTTACATAATTTCAACTATACTTTTAACTCTCTTCGTCGACCCTCAGTGTGCGTATGCAAGTATTATTACTTGTTGTAAAAGACGGTATTTTCAAATTAAACGCTACAAAAACAGTGAAAAAATCAAAATAATGCAATATTTACATGATCATGTTGATCTTTATCATTAATAAGGTCATCATTAAATTATCATTAAAATATCATTCAATTCAAAGTGGGTGATTAGATTTTAAATGCCTTAAATTTTAAAATATTTTGTAATCTGACTGTAATCTTAACCAGTCTGCCTAATAATATCGGTATAATTAATGACATTTTTCTTTATAAAATTGTTTCATTTTGACATTCCATTCGATTGAATGATTTCAGATAATTTTGAAATTTTGCACTTTGGCACTTTGAAACAGTGCCTTTTCAACGCCGACATAGAAAAGAACAACAGTATGATGTTTACATATTGATAGGTTTTGTGTACAGTTTTCATGAAGAGAAATTTTGTAAACACGGATGCACATGGAAAACCTGCCTATTATCGTGCTCCTCGCTCGAAGAATCAAA